>PVIU01007146.1:26665-94547 GCA_004026605.1 Ondatra zibethicus | reverse complement strand
GTCACCGCAACAACACCTACACCGTCACCACAACAATACCTACACCGTCACCGCAACAATACCTACACCAACACGGCAGCAATACATACACCATCACTGCAGTAATACCCACAGCATCACCTCAACAATACCTACAGCATCACCTCAACAATAACTACACCATCACCTCAACAATACCTACACCATCATCTCAACAATACCTACACTACCACTGCAACAAACACTACCACTGCAACAATACCTACACCACCACTGCAAACAGTTGAGATTATTAAAGTGTTTCAAATAAAAAACAATCAAAGTCTAGGAGAAAACCAAGGGAGTAAATCCATACCAACATTGGAAATTTTGAACAAACTTATTTTCTGAATGCAGGAGTAACTTCAAAAAGTCAATCCTGCACCTACAAGCACCCCCTTCTAGGTCACTGAAATGGATGGGAGCACAGGAACACACACTGCAATGCTCCACTTCCTGTCTTCTGCTTGAACAAGTCTGGCCTCTGCCAGGACTGTGAGTTCTTTGAGAACTCTGCTCTGCCTGTTCCTCCGTGACTCTGGCTCTCCAGGCAATGCCTCACTGTAAGAACACAATCCGTGTCTACGCATCTGAGAGCAGCGCTTTCCGGGGCTGTCCGCTAGGATGCAGAAACTAGTCAGATACGTGGTCCATCGGATCCATGGAGGGCATCACAAGTGGATTTACTGCGAACGCACTGTTTACATATGACTGAAGCTCGTAAGGGACAAAGGCTAAAGACTCCACAGCATAAAGCTTCCGCATGAGAGCACTCCAAAGATGGCCCTGCCAGATGGACGGCAGCTCTGGTGAAACATCTGAAGAGCGGAAGGAACACATGAGCCCCACAGCAGGCAGGACCTGTGTGTCCCTCTCACTCGTGTACTCCAGCCCCTGGCCAAGAGCAGGACTTGAATCACTGGCCCCTGGGCATACAGATGAACGGAATGAATTCTAACTTTCTCGGCTTTCAAGTTAAGTCTAGTCTTTACTGTTGAAGTCCTGATTAAAGACCGTTTTCATTATGAACTGAACAAGAAAAGGGGTGCAGGGCGGGGAGGCGGGAACGGGGGGGGGAGCAGTGAGCCAGTTCTTAGCCTGGAACAAAAAGTTGTTTATACCCAGTGTTAATCAAGCCCAAATTAAATGTGTTCTGGGTGTTCTTCGGCTTTTCTCTAAATTGCCACAAATCTTTTAACAGCAGGAAATGAAATGGGAGAAGAAGCATTCACTGGGGATACAGAAGGGTTTGCTACAGGACAAAAGGAAAGCCCACATTTTGGGATTTAAAAAAAAAGAAAAAGAAAAACCAGCTCCAGTCAACCCTTTCAACTGTGAGATTCCGCCTGTTCCCACCCAGGCTCCTGCTGGACCTGTGTGATAAGAATTCTGTATTCTTCTAGTATCAGTAAGGGATCAAAGAAGAGACCTTGTACTTTACAGGTGACCAGACGTTTAATTTTAGGTCCTTAAAATCTTAATTTCACATACATCCAATTTAAAGACAGACTGGGGGAACCAAAGAAAGCAGGGTATTAAATACTGTAACCCGATGAGAGGGTAACAGCTGCTGCCTTAAGATACGGCGAGAGGGAAACTTATTTACCTTTACTTTTTTACAGTCAAAATCTTATGATATTTAAAAAACAGAGGTTACTATAGATTTTGTAGGTTTACATAAAAGAAAGATCAGCTCTACCACTAAGCAACTATTTGTCTCCCAGGAAAGAGGGTTTGAACTCATGATTCTGAAAATATCACACTAAATGCCAAAGGTGACAAACATCTCGGTTGCCATTGGCAACCAGCTCCAGCTGACCTTTCCTCCCATTTCTCTCATTTCATGTCACCATTTCTCTGCGTTGCTGTGTATGCAGCTGCCCACAGTTCTCCAGGGACAACGTCCAAGTCTTATACAAATTTCTTGCCTGCCACTCTTTCTTAGCCCAGTTCAGAAACTGCCTAATCTTGTGCTTAACCCCAGACTAAACAGTCTACTTCCTCTGGCAAGGTGCAGACCACATCCAAAACTCCGTTTGGTACCTGGCTTTTCCTTCAGTGTGGACCAGCAGGAAACAAACAGGAAGTGACTATGCCAACCACAAGAAAAAGAAACTCACGCCTGTCTGGAACTGTGCAGGACAGGATGCTCCTAGCTCTCCGGCCAAGGTTGGAAGTTTTCTTGCAGCTTAGAGAGAAACGTATCTGAGCCAGTCAGGGGTGGGCCCTGCTTTAAGCCGGGCTTACTGACAACGTGTAGGTAATTATTTATGCTTCCCCAAACCAGTAAAGGAAATCCCAGGAGGAATTATCTTACTGTGTAATATCCCATGCCTTGTTTTGTCTTCTGAAAGTAGTAAACATTCTCAGGTTAAAAGTGAAGCAACCTCAAGGTTACTTACAATTTACAAGTCAAGATCCTATATAAACAAGTCACTTGGCAGGGTACAGGGCAGGCTCATCCATCAGGAAGCCTGTCATAGATGTTGCCACAAGGTTCCTAAGCTGGCAATCCTTGGGTAAGAGTGTTAGCTAACTTCCAATCGGTGGCACTTGTTGTCAACTGTGTCGCCTGCACATATTGGCTCCAAGAGGTTCGTAAAACTATTCCTAGACTAGATGTTGTAAGAAGCGGGGTATGTGTGTAAGTGGGGGGAGCAGACGAAAGCATAATGCTACAGAATATGGTGGCAAATAAGGTTCACAGGTCTGCGATAGAAGAGCCATAACTAGAAGGGTTCACAATGCACATAAGTAACATCAACAAGACTAACAAAATATACAGTTGGGCTAGGGTGTAGCTCAGTGGCAGGACAAAGTCTGGCAGGTGTGAGGTCCCGTGTTCAATCCCCAGCAGCATAAAAACAAAAATGTAAGCAAACTCTCCCGGCATCTTCTATGTAACGTCTCATGAAGGACTGTGAAGGGTGCCCCCGCGTTGCTGATGGCGCAGACGCAGAAAGGACAGCACTGCGCAGTCCAGAAGACTGAACCAGGTGAGTTTCCAAAGGCACAGGGAGGAGTGCTCAGCACCTCCACCTAATTCTACTGACAACCACATGTGGAGGATTACTTTGCGGAACACAAAAACGAGGTACTAATTAAGGGCACTTCACTAAGTGACGACACTGAATAAAGTGGGTTTTTCTGAGGCAATCTCACTACATTTACCCCAAATGTTTACAACACAACTATGTTAAGTTTTGCATACAGATGCATAAACCCCTGCAATGAGGACCACCCCGTAGCCCAGCATCCCCCCGTCTCCAAGTTCCCTTGCCGTCATGCAGCCTGCCTTCTGTCACTCATCTCTGCTTGGTTCTTTGCACATGCCACATGCATGGGTGAGGCAGTACACAGCATTCTCAGGCAAGTTTCCTTCATTTAGCATGACACAACGGATTCATCCATGGTGCTGGGGTACAAGAGCCTGCTTGCTTTAACTGAAGCAGCTCATTAAGTGGAGCAACTTACTGATCAGTGATTGATCCCATAAAACAAAAACAATATATGATATGGAGACAGTAAAGAACAGAATAAAACCTAATATTGAGCTCCTGCTTTCCAGGGAGCTAAAAGCCGCATTCAGGTTTCTACATGAAACAAGATATCTATGTAAAATGTCTGGGACTGTGCTCGGCAGGAAGCATGAGCTCCCAGAAGGCCTCTCTGGACATGCACAGCTGTGCCAGGGAGTGCCATCCACACAGCAGGGTCGCAATGGCAGTAATAATTCAAGTCTCACTTCCTGGCGTTAAATTACCTGTTTAAAGAGCGGTTTGCCTGCTAAGGGTGCTCTTGACTCTGCTGCTTACACTATAATGTTTTGAATAAAGAATAATCAAGGAAAGAACTACTTTTCAGGAAAAAATTAAAATAAAAAAAAATCCTGTTTGCAACCTTGTGAAGAAGCTGAGCAAATTGGACTTGGGGCAAAGCTGACAATTCTGACTGGAGAGTATGGTTGTCATGGCCATATCACCTAAGGCTTCCTGGAGCTCCTTCACTGGAATCTGCCTTCTAAGCACAGTGGGGACCGGCCTGCAGTAATGCCACAGTACCAAAACCTGAGAAGCAAAACAGCACCCTAAGAATCAGCAGGCACATGGCTCAAGTCCAGACGTTACCCCTGGAGGTCAGAGAGTGGCTTCTAAAGAGCGGCATTATAACTGCTTATCTAACTGGAGCCACATCTCCAAGTCAGTTCTTAAACAACTCAGAAAGTTGTTTTAAAACCATGCTTTGTGTTTGTCAAACAGTTTAAGAGCAATATGGGAAGTTTCCCCAGTTCCTTGCAAGACTCCATTTTATAGGAGAAATTTTTTATATAAATATTAATACTTATAGAAAGCATGAGTTGGAATCAGATGCATCTACAACAAACATTTTTACTTTTTTTTTTTTTAATCAGTATAAGCGCCTGGCGGTGGTAGCAGTACATGCCTTTAATCTCAGCACTCGGGAGACAGAGGTGGGTGGGTCTCTGTGAGTTCCAACCAGACTGGTCTACAAGAGCCAGTTCCAGGACAGGCACCAAAGCTACACAGAGAAACCCTGTCTTGAAATAAAAGAAAAAAAAAGAGGAAAAAAGATCAGTGTAAGCAATTTGGCAGCTTTTATGTTTAAAGAAAGTATACATTTCAAAGAAAATTAATTCCAGTGAATTCAGGTTAGTTGTTAAGTCTAATATTAAGAAAGTATCCATAAAGTAGGGTAACTTTATAATTTGTTGTCTGAGCTGGGGCAATTCTAATAGTAAAAGGTGATAGGAATCACATCACGATAATTACTGTACATCAGAAATGGGTTGTGTGGGGCAGGTAGCTACAGTAGTGTAAACGGCAATACGGCAAATGGCCGTGATAAACACAGACTCCAAGTGCCGACTCCTATGAGAGAGTTGAGATGGCCCTCCTAAACCAGTGGAGAAAAGCTTGCATCTAGAGTCAGTGAAATATTTGAGGTTGAAATATTTGAGGTTAAGAACTTATCAAACAGCGTAGGCAGCTGAAATCCCGTCACATTAACAGGGGTGATACGGAAGGAACCCCGTTCTTCCAGGCACCAGTTCTTCAACCCTGGGAAGACACTGATGCTTAATTCTTCCCTGTGTGTTCAAATCTAAGGGTGAATGAAGCCACATAACGCGAAACCTTGGGGTCACTGTGGATTTGGGTCTGACTTGGTTTCGCTTCCGTTGAGCACTCAGAAACCTTTCAGCGTTGCCCGACTCCCGCAACCTCACGCTGCTGCAGGATCCCGGGTCGTGATCCAACAACACGTGGGTTTCAGATCCACAGTTAAGAAGCTGTGAGGACACTCTGATTTTAATTTCAATGTATGTTATAAGAGAAAACAGGTGGTGACGAGCATTTGGAGCACTCCCAAAACAATAGCTAACTACTTTATGAAATAATCCTAAACGCAAACCCCAGCCTATTTCGCACACATGAAATAACGTCCTCCATGTTAGGTAGGCAGTCCACAACCGGAAGGCAAGGGAACACCAAGGAACTCCACGAATCCTAACAGCAGTTCCAGCGGGGGCTATCACATGCTAAAAAGGAAAACAGAATGTTCTCACAGGGTGGGCGAGAGCCAAAGCCAAGGCTCCTCTGTTGCCTGTGGTCGGATTTCGAGGCGCTTACCCACGGTGCCGCTTCTGGGGTTACAGACTGAGTCTACCTGCAGCTTCTGGGTCTTGCGCCGCTTCCGCTTCTCCCCAAAGGCAAACCTGTCATTCTCCCTTGCACCAAGCCTACCATGTCTAGTCTCTGGACCCTTTGTACCCAGGTCCTTTCCCTACAGACATCCTCCAGTCTTGTTTCTCAAGCTTGCATACTTCCTATCTAAGTCTTTTCTTCTCACCCCAACTCCACTGTATTAAATCAAGTATCAAAAAACAAAAACATTTTAAGTGTATCTACAGTGATAAGGATTGAAGTTATAACAAGACCATTTCAATTTTATTCATCTCTGAAAGGTCATTGAGCCTTACATAGCTGGCCTTTTGGAAGGCATTCAGAAGGGCCGGAAGCAGTCTGTGCCCTAAAGCTTGATCATTTCTCAGAAAGTCCTGGAAGCCCTTTTCGGTCCCAGTGGTCAAAGCTAAGCTTTTGCCTTTCTTATCTTAGAATCATTATCAATGCATATTTGTGTCACTATCACTTCCATATACTTGCCCTAAACAATAACATACTCTTCATATTTTTAATTTCAATGATTTTTATAGAATTAATAAAATATAATTCACATACAAGCTAATAATTTAAAGTGTACATTTCAATAGCTTTTCATATACTAACGGAGTTATACAGCCATCATTACAATTTTCGAATATTTTCATAAACAAGTCAATACCAAGTTACTCTCAATCACCCTCACACCCCAGGTATCCCAGCCCTGCCAATATGCATTGCGTTCTATGTCTATCTCTAGATTTGTACTTCTTCTGGACATGTTTTTAAAAATTCATTTTTATTTACGTGTATGTATGTGTAGCTGCATGAGTGAATGCCACACATGTGTGGGTGCCCTCAGAAGCCAAAAACGGGTGTCAGATCCCTTAACCTGGAGCTACGGGCTACACTGTGGGTGCTGGGAGATGATTGGGTCTTCCGGAAGAGGCCCTCTTAACCAGTAGGTCACCTCTCCAGTCCCTATTCTGCACATTTTATAGAGAATTCTATACTGTCAATCCTTTGTGACTAGCTTTCTCATAATGCAAGGATCTCAGCATTCACCCATTACAGCACATACAGTACTTAATTCCTTTTCACTGCCAAAAAAACATATACTACAGCGTGGCTATAGAACATTTAGTTTGCCCGCAGTTGGGCATCTGGGTTGATCTACTTTGTGGCTACTATGAATATGCTGCTATGAAAGTTTGTATACAAGCTTAGTGTGGAAATTTTCATTTCTCTTGGGAGCCGATATAGGTTGAACTGTATTTCCAAAAAAAAAAAAAAAAAAAAGATATGTTGAAGACACAACCTCCAGACTGTGGCTTTATTTGAAAATCAGGTCTTTAACAGAAATAATCAAGTCAAAATGAGGTCACTGGAGCAGTCCCTAACTCAATAGTGTTGGTGTCTCTAGAACATGAAGTAATTTGGACAAGGATCCCTACCTCTACAGGAAGAACACATGAGAAGAGGATATTGATGATGGTCTACAAACCCAGGGAATACCAAATACCGACAGCAATCACCAGCATCTAGAAGATGCAGAGTCAGGGCACAGGGGATAACCCCGCCCGGGCCTTAAAACTTAGAACTTCTAGACTCCTAAGACGAATTCCTGTTGTTTTAAGTAGCCTACGCTGGGCACTACCTTTACAGCTATGCTAGGACGCTAACGGGAGAGTGAAGATAGGAGTGGGGGAGCTGGGTCATGCGCACAGCACACTGAACCCCTTCAGGAGGCTGCGAAATCGTTTTCCATTTGATCAGATGATTTTTCAATAAATTGCTAACACATTGAAAGTTTCCCTTAACTGCAGACAAGTCTTTTAGCATCCAGTCTCACACAGGTGTTTTCCCTTCACCTCTACCATGGTGATGGCCTCTCACCACCACTGGTAAGACCTCTCCTAGCTCCCTTACACAGAGATTTAACAAAGAGGAAATGATCAGTGTGCTAGTGGGGATGGGAAACATCTGAGGAAGAGGTGAGGATGAAATGGGACTTAACAGCAGGAAACTTTTTTTAAGGGTGTCCCTTAAAAAACATTCACGCTAAGGGAAACAGAACGCTTGATGGAGACAATGGCATTTTCTTTGGGGAAAGGAGCCTGGTCAGAATATAAGTTCCATCTTTGTAAAAGGAGTTGCATAGAATATAAATCCTGTCAGAAACATTGGAATTTTATATCTCAGTTTGTTGTTCTAACTGGACCCTCAACTCTTTAAACAATAAATAATTATAATCTGTTAATGATACAGTTACTTATAATTTAATCAGTTTGATTTTTCTGAGCAATTAAGAATAGAATCCTTTAAATACCTGAATAAAAAAGTTATATACATAGACACAATAAGATAGCCACCATGTTTATCCAATAAACTTTGTAACAGCTGATAAAGTCTGTAGATTATAGACTGTGCATGGCTAGTGGATGCCAGGTATTCAAGAAATGACTTAGGTCTCGATAATGCCCGAAAACTTCGGGAAAGATAGCCATGTGGTAAAATGTTCACACTGAAACCTCAGCGATCGCATCACTTTGTGATCAGTGGCATATCTCCACTCATCCCCTGCAGGGCTTCCACCGTTCCGACTCTGCAGCCTCTTCTGGGAAAGCAGAGAAAGCAAAGCAGCTGGAGGAACGGTGGAAGCAAAGGATTCTAAGACCGGCAAGCTTTGCCGGTGACGAGGCAGAGGCAGAAGAGACAAAGAAGCAACATGGGGTCTGGTAAAGGGACAAGATGAGAAAAACAACCGTCAATCGCTGGCACCCCAGAACAGTGAGCCCAACATCCTCAAGAGTTCTTGTTCAGGAAACAGCATCAAGTGATTGAAATAAACTGAGGCTCCTGATCCTCTCTCTCCAAGCTCCTAGCAGGGATATGCAAATAAGCCAATTGTTTTATTTTCCTCCCGACTGACATTCTCATAGGCAGTGACTGAGTCTAGTCTGGAAAACTGGGACCCAAGGACCGCTCAGGAGATCCAGGTCTGAAAACACACCCACAATCGTTTGAAATTGGAGGAAAATAGACGAAGCTGAATCCTAGCTAATTTTAAAAGGCTCAAATCAATTTATTTTCAGTTCTTAGCCTCTTTTCATTTTACAGCAGAAGCCATGTGACCCTTTGGACCAGAGCTCCTCAAAGCGCAGAGGCCCCAGAGCGGCAGGTGTCACCAGTACCTGCTAAGAAAGGCCAGGTCTTAACTGGACTGCTTGATTCTGAAACTCTCGGGGTGCGACCCACAACTCTGTCATACTAAACTCCCCATGTGACTGATGCACACTGATGCCTGAAAATATCTGTCTCAGCCACGACGGCCACCAAAGACTACAGGATTTGGGGGGTTACAGGACAATGGCTTCTTAAATATGAAGTGACAAGGGGCACAGAAAGGGAAGAGTGCTGTCAGTTCCCAGAGGGACCCAACTACGACGACGCTTAGCTAGCTCTAAAGCAGGACAGAGAGGCGGTACCTTCCAGATGTTTCAGGAGGGCTCGACTGCTGTTCCCGTGAGCAGATATCAGAATGGTTTTGCCCTTTAATATTTCAGGAGCAATCCTCTCCTTCCAGAAGGGAAGAAGTCTCTCCAGAACATCCTTCAAGCTTTCCGAACGTGGCAGCTGATCCAGGGCCACGTCGCACACTTTATACCGCCGGTCACTGTAGATTTCATGGAAGTAGGGATGGGATTCCTCAATGGGAGGTGGGGTCACGTTGTAGCTTCTCCTCCAGAGCCTCACCTGCTCTTCCCCGTGATTCAGAGCCATTTTCTCCCGGTTGAGACCAATCAAAGCTCCATAGTGGCGCTCATTGAGACGCCAGGAGCTCTCCACAGGGACCCATTCCTGCCCCAGCTCCTCCAGGATCAGCCAGGCTGTGTGAATGGACCGGTTAAGGACGGACGTGAAGACAAGATCAAACTCGAAGTTCAGGGCTTTGAGCTGCTTCCCACAGTTCCGCGCTTCCTCCAGTCCTTCGCTGTTAAGTTTCTGGTCCACCCAGCTACAGAATCGGTTCTGCTTATTCCATTCGCCCTCTCCATGTCTCAGTATAATAAGTCTGTGCTTGGACATGCTGCCAGCTGAACGTCCCTGGTACTCACAGTGGAATAATGTTCAAGAACAGCAGCGTCTCTAGAAAGAGAAGAAAAAGATACAAATTATATTCATTATTCAAATGACTACCCAGTAATGGAGAACAATTATATGACAGTCGGTTTCTAAGATAAACTGAAATTCCTTTGAACAGTTTTGACGTCAAAGATCTGGTGTGCATACTACGGCACGTTCAGGCACACTCTTCAGATAATTACAGACAGGCCTGCTGACTTACATTTTCTGATGGCTAGATAGTATGTTAATTGTATGACATAAAATGGCAACACTCTGTTCTAATGGTGTGTTTCTACCCAACAAGTAGGCAGTTTATGCTTATTAAGGAGACGACAAAATAGATGAATTATAGATCTCAAAAAGAATGACTGGTAGCTGGGAGTGCCCAGCTCTGAGCAGCTGACTCTACACTGAAAGCATCCTTCTCCTTTTGAGGTTTCAGTGTTTTTCCAGTCTTACGTTATTATGGATGTCACAAAACATGCTAACTCAGTGAAGCACTATACCTACGTCACACATTCTGACAGGTGACAACCAGCCCTTTTGATCTACAGACTCACACATCTAGGGTATGGGAAGACACACTGGTTCAACATTCCAACAGAATTGTAAATAGTACAATGGGCCTTAACAAGAGCAAATGTAGTACTCACTGAGGTAATTTTTCACCTGCTGTTGGCAGGAATAAATCCGGATGCAAAACAAGTTATCAAATGTAAGCAGCCGAGAGGTGCTGCCTGCAGCAACAGATTAACAAAAACAGGTCTGTGAGAGTGCAGGGAACCACACTGATAAGAAGGCCTTGCCTCCTCCTCCCCCTCCTGCAGAAACTCTTACTCACATCAGCAACAGGTTGTGAGGAGAATCTAGTAGAGCTGGCCAAGCAACCCTAAAGCAATTCCGAACTCCCTTATGCTGTTGCTATGACCCTGAAGATCTATGGGCCTACTCTGTTCCGTGGAGAACCTGGAGACTTGGCTGCATCAGTCTGTCTCTCATGCAGTGAACAAGAGTGGGGTCACTACAGACACGCATTGCTCAGCTGGCACGGTCCATCTCCACCCCATTGTTTTTTCCGCACTGAGGAGCAAAGATTATAAGAACAGCAGGACCTGGCTTCTGCCATTCTTGGCAACTTCCAGTAACTGGAGATTTTCTGTCCTGCTGGAGCTGTGATTCACCCACAGTTATAGAACAAGCAGTGACAAAGTTTGCTGGAACCTGTACCTAGGTTCTAGTCTTTTTTAGTAATTCCTGGAGATTCTGGAGGGGAAAGGTGCCAATAAAATAAGGCTTCAGGAATAAGGGGTGGTGGTAACCGAGGTGCTGTGTAAGTAGCTGAAAGACTACAAGAGTTAGAATTGAAATTTCTTTCTTGCTGAGCATCAGGTGCGAGGCTTTGGTGATTACAAAGGAGGGATGCTCCCAGTGTCTGGAAGAACCAAGGCTCAGGTGCAAGCATCTCATGAGGCTGGGAAACTGCAGGGAGACAGCACAACGCCTACCCCCCTCTCAGCCATAGAGGCACAGCAAGGGCGCAAAAGAGAGAAGAGGATGAAAGTCATCTGAGCAGTGCTTTGCCGGGGGGGGGGGGGGACTCTTCAGGCCCAGGGGATAATCACATGGACGAAGCTCCAGCTTCAAGGATCTGGGAAAGATCAAGCAATGAATTCATGTGGATGGGTGTGGTACACACAGAGTTAGAGTTGTGTGTTAAAAGGGAGGGGGTTGGGGGGGTATGTGTGTGTGTGAATGTTTTATCAGCATGTCTGTCTGGGGCTGGTACCCTCAAGGGCCAGAAGAGAGTGATAGATCCCCTGGAACTAGATATTGTGACAGACGTTGTTAGCCACCGTATAGGTGCCGAGGATCAAAACCAGGTCTCTGGAAGAGCAGCCAGTACTCTCAAATGCTGACCCATCTCGCCAGCCCCAAGAAAAGGTAATTTTATATTCCTGCTTTGAAAAGTCTCCTTGAGCCAAGTAATAGAAGCTTTGGGCCTATTGAAAACCATACTCAATCTTGGAAATCATGTGTTTTGCTTTGTGGGTAAGAAATGAGAAGCATGCTATCAACGGTTTCCCTATTCAGCCTTTAATTTGACACGTCGAGCATGAAGCCTCCAGGCTAAACAGTTAGGGAAGGAATTTTCCCCTCCAATGGAGAAGGGCATCATCTTAGTGTTAACTGTCAAGATGACGGTCTGGAGTTACTTAGGAGGCAGGCCTCTCAGCAGGCCTGTGGGGATGATACTGACTGTGTAACTGAGGTTAAGAATACTCACCCACTGGGGGTGGGGCGTTCCCTGGCTGAGACCCAGGACTGTATGGAAATGGAGAAGGGGAGCTGAACTCTGGCATGGGTGCATTAAGACACTGCTCTGCTCTCGACTGTGGGTGTAATGTGACTAGCTACTTCCCATTCCTGTGGCCTTGATTATCCTGAAACTGTGGACTGCTCCCCAGATCTGTGAGCTAAATAAACCCTTTCTCCTTCAAGCTGCTTTTGTGGGAGGACTTCACCACAGCAACGGGAAAGAAACTAAGACAGGCGTGCTGGACACATCCTAGAAGCAAACCCATTTCTCAATCAGTTTTGGATTAGAAATTCTATCAAGGGAACCAAATAAGTAGTGATGATTACCAGTACCCAGATACCTACTACTGAGCTTCCCAGTGTCTTAGTCTGTTACAAATGCTTCTAGTTTTTTTTTTTGTTTTTTGTTTTTTTTTAAAAAAAAAACAATTCTGATTTCCTTTTCACTGAAAATATATATAGTGGAGCAGAACAGTACTAAAGCCACAAAACTATGAGAACACACACTTTCCTTCACTCTGACACATAGGAGGTAAGCAAAGGATGAAGTAGCAAGCTAGACTATCTATCTCAGGTAAACTAAACTTCCTGTTCTCTAGCTTGGTACTATCAACTAATTTCCTATCGAAGTAGCTGGCGAGCGTGTGCAAAGGTACTGTAGAGTTGGCAACCTTGAAGATATCTCTCGATATTTGTTGAAGCTGGCCTACCAAATGTTTAGCAATAGATATGAAACGCCATCAGTTTAACAAGTTCAAGGCAGGGGCTACAAACTCAAACATCTATACCAGTAAGACTGACGTGAGAAGAAGGTGCCACCGGACAACGGCAGTGGTCAGAACGGTGGTGAGTTCGGGTGACTATGAGCATAGCAGAGACAACTCTTATGAACAGATGGGGCTTTCCTACAACCTGTGTTTGTTCTTTCTTTCCTCCTCACCACAGGGCAGGGTGTGTGCGCGTGCATGCGTACATGTGTGTGTGTGTGTGTGTGTGTGTGTGTGTGTGTGTGTCCGTGTAGTCTTGGTTTGGGGAATCTAGGTTTCATTTTACGGACAAATCATCTCCAATCACAGCCTGTCCTTTCAGATCTATGTGGCCATTTCAGAAACTGTACTGAAGCCCACGAACACAGAGGAAAGCGCAGCTCCTTACCGCTAAGGCCTGCCAGGCCAGGCACTCATTGCGACTCATGAAGAGCTACCGTTGTAACTAGGAGTAAATTCTTCACATCCCAAATTAAAACCCATTCCTTTAAAACCTCAAGCTTCATTTCTAGACATTTCCTTCTTATTATGCTTTATGGGTACATGTGGGTATGGCAATGTGTATGTGTTATATGTGTATGTCTGTGGGCATATGTATGTGTATATAGGTCAGAGGTTGCTGGCCAGGTGTTTTCCTCTATTGTTTTTCACATTATTATTATTATTATTATTATTGAGATATGACTTCATGTTAAACCTGGAGCTCACAGATTAAACTAGCTGGCCAGGATGTCTCAGGAATATTCCTGTCTCGGCTTCCCCAGTGCTAGGGTTATAGGCATGCAACAGCAAGCCTTGTTTTTTAACATACATCCTAGGGATCCTAAGCTCAGGTCTTCACATTTTCAAAGGACTACGCCATCTCCCCTAGACATTATTTTCCTAGTCCCCTACCTATGAACGTGTGCCCTGTCCACTCTACTGAAGTGATTTCTCAGGGCCCGTGCTGCTCGGACCCCTCTGAAGCCCATTACTTCCTCGGGGACAAACCTAGCATTCTGGAGCTACATTTCCTCCAGCTCTCCTACTTTCGTGGCCTGGTCTCAGATCTTTCTGTTACCCCCACCCACCCACCCACCCACCTATGTTATGATGGTGGTGGTGGTAGTCTCAACCACAGCAGGTAATTCAGGGTGCAGGCTCCAACCTTTTATTATGCCCATTTTACAGATGCAGAACTGAATGGAAGAACTTACCTAAAGCAACACAGGTTGTAAATGGAAGAACTATAATTCAGCCTCGGCTGGACCCCAAGGACACATGCGCGCCCTGAACCATTCTGCTACACTGATATTGGAACCCAAGGCTCTGACCTCAAACCTTGACACCCCAATTTTTTTCCTTACTATTTTCAACACATTAAAATGAACGATGCATATACTGAAAACCCAATCCTCACAAGCTTTCCCAGACTAATCTATTTCTTCTTGTGCAGTTTTCAAATGCACAGAACTATGATTTGGGCACAGCACAATGGTAAGCCTGTGAGGAACACGGCTCCAGCATAGATGATATCTTCAAGAATACCAGTGTGGGAAGATGTTCATGCTTGTGTGTCACTAAAAGTGAAAGCAATTAACATCATGAGAAGCTTTGCATTCATAAAAGAGGAAGAGTAGGAAGGGAGAAATTACCTCTCTCTTCAAGGACACAGCATTTCTTAAGGTGGATTCAGAAAGATAATTAAATTTAGATATAAAAAAGGAATGGAGTTCTAGCCTAAGGTAACAATCAGGAACAGGGGCACAGAGGGGACAGTAGGCCCATTCAATAGGCTAGAGTTATAAATAGGCGGCTCTGCATCCTGATTTGCCTCCAACAGTATTGCTTTACACTTTTTCCTTCAACAACATTATTATTACTAAGGCCCCTTTTACACCTAAGTGTCCCATTTGGAAGATGATATGGTCGCCCTTATAGTGCATATTAGAAAGTAGGCAAAGCCTAATCTAGAAAGATAAAACTGAATAAAGGCTCAAGGAGGACCTTGTGCCAAAGAATGCAGATCCTTCTATAAATACAGAGACGTCATTAAAGGTTGGAGAGCATGCATTTGAGGACCAAGCAGCACTTATACTCACAGAGAAGTACAAATACTAGTTGTGAGGGGTTTTGCAGTAACCCTGGTAACACATAAGGACAACCTGGACCAGGAAGATGGCTGTTAAAAAGGAATAAAGGAGGTAAGAGAGGAAAAAACAAACTATAATTTAGCTAAGATGTTGGCAATAGTCCCTGTAAAATCCAAACCGTGAATTTTTTGGCTTTGCAGACTATTTGAGCTCTGTCATAACTAAGTACAATTGTATAATTCTGTCTCCATGGCTCAAAGTATCTACATGTAATGCATATGTGAGTAAATGTGATGAACTGAGATGTGACCGTGTGGTGCTTGTCCCAGTCTGCTTGGAATCCCCAGCGTGTGTGCAATACCCACTCAAGATTCTTCTTTTCTGTCTCCAGTAACTTCCCAGCTACTTCCCTAAGGTGGTAGATTTGTCAGTACAAACTGTGTTCATCAAATCCCAAAAGTTCAAAGTCAAAAAACCTGGGCACAAACCCAGCTTAGCTGCTTATGGTCAGTTTGATCATGCACATATTAAATTCTTGGAAGCCCCAGGTTCCGTATCTGTATGAATAACACAATCATCACTCTCTTGGGGACTATTAGGGAATAGTAAATGAACTACGGTAAAGGACTCTTCCAAATAGTGAGAGGTAGAAAGGACGAGGCTTCAACTAACTCATGAAGACTGGCATAGACTGCAGGCCTGCCAACGAGACCCTACTGGGCCAATGGTATGAATAGACTCAAAATCTACAAGTAAAGTAGCACGAAGGAAAGGTTAGAGAGGAGAAACTTGGCCAGAAGAAAGAAAACTGCAACCAAATGATGGTGAAAGGGAAGGTGGAGTGGATTATGCCGTCCTAGAGGCCTACCAACTACTGTCAAATTCTCTAAGTCAAACAAGTTAGCAAAGAGGTCAATGTTAAGTCTCTAGTCTATAAAAGTATTTCACCACCATATATTCTTAACAAAAGGGTTTTGCTATTGGTATCTTTTGATCCAGGGTCTCACGATGCGGCCCAGGCTGGCCTCGGTTTTGTAGCAAATTCTCTTCCCTCAACCTCCTAAATCCTGGGATTACAGGAGTATGGCACCATGCCCAGATGGTATTACCTTTTGTTCTGTTTCTCCATATAAATACCACCTCACACTTGACTTCAATGACACCATGCCCAGATGGTATTACCTTTTGTTCTGTTTCTCCATATAAATATCACCTCACACTTGACTTCAATTCCAAGAACGTTCAAGAAGCCACCAGTGCAAGCATTTTGTGCTCTCTGTTCTCTAGATACACAAAGCTGGATTCGTGGATAATTAATTTAGATATATCAATCACTACTTAAAGTGAAACGACCCTATTAATGCAACAAACCATAAAAGATAAAGAGGAAGAGAAACTAAAACAATCCAAACACTAATAGTGGTTACCTCAGAGTAATGAGATTAAGACAACATTTTTTTGCTACCTTATACTTCTTCTTCTTCTTCTTTTTTTTTTTTTTTTTACAATGATCTGCTTGGTTTGGTTCAGTTTAAATATGGGCACAAAAGAACATGTCCTTGAGGCTAGGCACCTTTATTTGATACAGACTTTACACAGAATTCAATACAGCGAGATTTTCCTTGTGGACTTGGTAGTGAAAATTATCTAATCATCTTTATTTTTAAGTAGACTTTAATGAGGGCATGGGCCTCGGAAATGTAACTTCTGCTTTTTTTTTAAAGATGCAAAAAATCAAAACAAATCTGAAATGATTTGTTTAAGATCAGTCAAACAGTAAGAACTTCTGAACTAAAGCCAGTGCCTTCGCTTTTAATTCACTGCCCTTTGGTGGAATTATGCCTTTTAAGAATCCAACACTATCCTAGGCATGACTATAGTGTGTGAGGTGCTATAGCAACAGGAAGATGGGCTAAACCTAGTCTCTGGGTTCAGGGAAGACAGTTTTAGAGACAAACTGACATGGCTTCTGCCTTTATTATAGAAACATCAGTACCTACTGATAAAATGTAACAGTTTGCTTTTTACTTCCTTCTGAAGGAGACTGAATTCTGTTAGTTAAAACTCACAAGAGCTACAAATCCCTCCTAATTTAGAAGGAAGAGAAGGGGTTATCTCTCCCAAAGTCTAATAGTTAACTTAATTACAATTTTTCATTTCTTTTGACCTACTATAGTGAAATGCTCGCTCCTATTCCCTAGAACATCAGGAATTACACTTTTTGGATAAACTGTGATGATGGTGGGGGGTGTTTTTAGTGCCCCCCCCCCCGAAACTGCAATTTGGTTTCTGAGATCAGTACTTATGAAACCTCTTTGCCTTTCGTGGCATTTTTTCCCCTTCCCCTTATTAACTTACAGTTTGAGGGTCAGGTCTGCCGCCGCCTACGTGCAGTGCAGAACCCTTCTTCCTTCCAGCGAATCTACTAGCCAAGAGAATTTGCCACACCGTGTCTGAGCCGTCCAGGAGGTAGAGCTCAACATCCCTAAAAGCCACCATCACTCCACCGCTGGATTCATCCTCCTGAAAGATGCATTCTGAGAAAGGGACAGCTGAGACCTGGGGGATCCATTAGGGTCGCCGCTTGAGGGGGTGGAGCGGGCATCAAATTCGCACCAGATACCAGAGCCGGGCAGGATAGGAACTGGCCTTCTCACGATAAAACACCACGCCACTCAGAAACTCTCGCATTCTACGAGGAAACCACTCACCTGCAAAGAAACCACCAGCAGCAGCCGCTCCTCGGCGACTCCGAGCTGTCGCTGCCAGCAAGCATTCATCTCTAGCACCGGCACCAACGCTCTTTTCTAGCCCAGAAGCCAGAAAGGGCAGGACCGATGGCGCTGTGTATTGGAGGATAGAGCTGTCACTCACCCACGGCCCTGCCCTCCCACCCACCGTGCAGCCGGGGTTCTTTCCGTTTTCCCAAAGCCCTCGGGTAAGAAGAGAGGTTTTGATTGGCTTAATGAGGAAACGGACACACAGATAGACCAATAATATGGTAGGTTTAGTGTGGGTAGGCGGGTTTTGGTCGAAGAGAAACAAACCCTGTTGAGAAAGCTAGGGCCTACGGGGCTCAAAGAGCAGTCTGAAGTTCTTGAAAGAGTGAGGTGTTTCGTGAAACTCCTGCCCTGAAGAGCGGCACCAGCTGTACCGTGGAAGAGACGAGGTGATATTCCCTTCAGTCAGCGGAAAATTTCAGTTCTACCTGGACTGAACCCAGGCGACCCTCATGACAGCTCGTTTGCCACACATATTTATTTCTGCGTTGTAAATAGAGATTAAAACGAAAGCCTTTAAACGGTCCGATTTGTAGTTCATTCTTTCTTCCTCCTAACATTATGAAGGAAGAAGAAACGAATAATAGAGTATCCTAAAAGTTATCAGAGCGTGACGTGGCGCATGGGGAGGAATTGGGGAGAATTGTAAACTTGGAAAATCATTTTTTGAAAAGAAACCTATGAAAATGCCAGCTTGTCGCTCGGAGCTGGCACCAGAGCTGGGAACTCCTAAGCAGGCTTAAACTATCACACAAGTTCTGAAGCACGTATGTCAGAATTTGGGGATGGATGAGAAAGATAAGAAATGGTATGTTCGCCTGACCAAATGGGACCCCCCCCCCATTGATTTCTAAAAGCTTGTCTGCCTAGTATTTAGTGTCTCCTGAATTTTTCTTAGTTAATTCAATATGCAAATCCAATAAGTTTGTGACCAGCTAACAGGCTTTCAGATCAATTGTTATACATTTAGGAAGATACCCTTGCCACACTTTCAACTTACGTGACAGTTTATGAACTGATGGCACATGAACTAATGACATTCGATCTACTTGTAGCAAGTTGTACGTCCCACTTACCCATTGTAGAACGTGATAATTGCACTGGGGTTTTCAAAGAAGAGACATTCATTTCTAGACGATTCAAAGTCTGGCAGCTCTGAGCAGGTGATTGGCCATCTCCAGTAATAGTTGTAACTTGAACAAGGTTTAACTAGAGTTCAGGTGGGAGCACCTGGAGGAGACAGATTCTAGTCTTAGCTGTAGGGAATGCAGCTTCCCCGGTCTTACACACTTGCAACCTGTTCTTCCCTTTCTTGAAGCAGATGAGGACAGGCGAGTCTGAAAACACTTCCGCTGCACTGTAATATCAACGCATTCTACTCAGGAAATATGATGGCAGTCATCCAAAACCAATTATAAGAAACAGTCATACATAGCAAGGTGGTGGTGACACAAACCTTTAATCCCAACACTCAGGAGGCACAAGCAGGCAGGTCTCTATGTGTTTGAGGCCAGCCTGGTCTACAGAGTGGGTTCCAGGACAGCTGAGGCTACCTAAAGAAACCCTGTCTCCAAAACAAAAAAGCCATACAGCATTTGACATTTACGGATACTCTGAACCTAGGGATGCTACTCATTTGATTTACTTTGATGTTGTTATGAATACCAGTAATGCTAGCTTGTCATATAAAACTTTAACTGTTCTTGTCTTTTAGAATTATTCACCAGAACCATTAGCATATGTATTTTTATGTAAGAGAAACAATTTTATCAGTGATTCTCTTAAGTAGGAACTAGAAAGAAAATGTTAGGAGCAATCATGGCCTTTATGACCATGTGACATTCACAGAAGCTAACGATGTCAGGAGTCACTGTTGTCATGGCAAGACTGTTCTCATGGTTATCTAGATAAGAATATTATCCTGGACCTTGTGTTCTGATCTGTCCATGAACTGTTTTCCTTGGGAACATTAAAAGAGTGAGCGTGTGCTTACAAAGATTATCATAAATCCATTTAAGGCAAAGATGACCTTCAAAAATATTAGACTAATGCATTACTTCACAGGGCCTTTGAAAGAAGCCTATCTAGTTCTTTGTACAAATGAATAAACTTAACGTGATTTGATCAGACATAGTTAAGTATTTATAGAGGGCTAGGACAAAAAGCCGATTGCTAATTTATAATTCTGGGAAATGCTTTCTTCTCACAACCTCCTCCCACGAGCAGTCTATTCCGAAAGTAATGAGGAGTCTCTTTCTGAGTCTGGAGAGGCGATTCAGTAGTTAAGGTCACATACCACCCTTGCAGAGGACCCGAGTTCCTAGCACCCACATCTGATGTCCCACTCCTTCTGTAATTCCAGCTTCAGGAGATCAGCACCCTCTTCTGGACTCCATGGGTACCTACATTTACATGTGCACATCTATCCACATAACTAAAATGTAGTAAGAAAGCCAGAAATGGTGGTCAACGCCTTTAATCCCTGTACCAGAGAGACAGGGAGATTTCTGTGAGCTCAAGGGCAGCGTGGTCTATGGAGTGAGTTCTAGGAATACCAGGACTGTAGTGAGATCCTGTCTCAAAAAGAAAAGGAAAATAAATAACAAAAATGAGTTTTTAAAAACTTAAAGTGAGGAATTTCATTCTGATATGGTACAGGTATTATGAAAACCAATCTGTTTTGGCCATTTCAACTTTTGGTGTAGTCCCCTTTCATCCAAGTAAATGAAAAAGTAATAAATCATTTTCACCCTACTGCCTCTTTGTTTTTATTGTCTGTGGTATTGACGAGTCAGTAACAGCCCATTGATACCTTGGGAACTGTCCCATTAATAATCCGATTAAAGTATCATTTTATGGTAGCATAGTTAACTGTTCAAAATACTTTCACAACTGTGTACACAGAGGCCCTAGCCTTTTACAGCGGGGCTGAGCTGGTTCCTGAAGCATGAAAACAGTATCCACTGCCCCAGACTGTTCTACCTTTATCTCGTTTGGCAGAACCATTGTCTTTCTCCAGTAAAGTACAGAGTTAGTCCTCTGTCCCATGTACAGGACTGTCTGTTTATCTTAACATCGTGAGCTGGCTGTTTGCTGCTGGTAGTCAATATCACGCCAACTCTTTCTTTTTCAAAGACAAGCTAATCTAGTGCAGTGGGCCCATGTCTGCCCTCCGCCATTGACCTGAGTATGGGTTCCCCTTTCCTGAAACTAAAGAGTGCCTGTACAAACCATTCCTATATTGCCAATACCCTAGTGTCATCTCCATCACAGTCCGCCTGTGGTTTTTCCACATCCCCCTGATAAGTCTCCCTGAGTCTGCTTTTGCTCTTGGGGAACCAGGCTGATACTAATAGGCAAGCTTTGTGATTGTGTCACATCATCCTCCCTGCCATCCTCTAACTTAGAGCAGTGACTTCCCATCGTTCCTCATACAGACCTTCCTTTCTTCCTGTGGTTAGGGCATTGCCCATGTATTTTCCCTAAATGTTATGTATATACTCATAATGTTAGCTCCAAAAAGAAAATCTGAAAAAGCATATAATTCTGTTTATTTCAATTTGGTTTTCTGAGTCAGGATCTTAATATCTATCAGGCCTACGCTGGGCTCAGACTTACTACATAACCCAAGATGACCTTGCACTCATAATCCTCCTGCTTTAGCCTCCCAAGTGATGGGATTATGGGCAAATGCTACACGCAGCCTTTTTTCTTTAATATTTCCTTTTCCAGTTTACATAATTATATATGTATATTGAGCACAATGAAATAGTTTGATGCATATATACCTTGTATCATGGCTACAATGGTAATTAACATTTCTATCCCTCTAAACATCATTTCTTTGTGCTGGGATCTTTCGGACTCCTTCAGTCTAGCTCATTACAAAATCTATAGTCATTGTAAAGTATCATCACCTTACTGGGCTGTAGAATACTAGAACTAACCCTATCTCACTGTCTTGGTAGCAGTTCCTCAAAACCTTTATATCCTACCTCCCCTTGCAAGCCTTCAGTAACCACTATTTTACTCTACATGTCTATGGAAGCGTCAACTTTTTTAGCTTCTGTGTGTGAATGAAAGCTTGTTTTCCTGGCCCGGGTTTGCTTGCTTTGTATACATAGTGTCCTCCAGGTCCATCCCTTCAGCTCCTTCGTTTCACAGCTGAGAAAAAGGCACAGAGTGATAGGGATAAAAAGTGATAGGGATAGAGTCATAGGGATAAAAGCAGTTAAAGCTGAGGGTAAGAGTTCCCTGTCTCCATTTGGAGAGCAAATGTGGATGTATTACTGGGAACTAATCATGATTCACTAGAAAACAGCAGTAATGATAGATTCAAAGATGTACAGCCATGTGGGGTGTGCACTCCGGAACCAGTCTGCCTGGTTTCCAGAATGGACTGTTCCGGATTAACTGTATAATCTGCGGCAGCTTGTTTAGCAGCTTTCTCTCATTTGGTTATATAATGGGCATAATAATTTTAATTACCTCATAAAATTATGTATTTAAAGAGTATCTTCTTTGCATGGCAAGAACTCAATAAATTCTGGGGTTTCATTTTTGTGTTTTATTTGCTTGTTTGTTTTTCCAGACAGGGTTTCTCTGGGTAACCACCCTGGCAGGCCTAACTTCTCTGGAGACCAGGCTGGCCTCGAACTCACAGAGATCCGCCTGCCTCTGTCTCCCAAGTGCTGGGATTAAAGGTGTGCGCCACCACTATCCAGCCGATAAATGAGATAGCTTAGTGGTTAAGAGCGTTTGTTGTTCTTACAGCTCACAGTCATCTGTATGTAGTTCCAGTTCCAGCAGATTTGATGCTTTTTTGACCTTTGCAGGCACCAGCTACAAACCTGCAGGCAAGCACTTATACACATAAGATAGAAATCTTTAATAAAGTGTCTCAACGCAAATGACCCAGTTCAATTTCTTACATCTATTGTCAAATCAACCTGGTTGATTTTCTCGCTTTCGTCTATGAAAAACAAATGCAGTGTGCCATTTGGAGGCCTTCCAGGGTAGCAGATGGCTGGTCCTAGAAGATAAGGTTTCAGGGGCCATGCTAGGAGAGAACACGTGATTACAGAGTCCAGAGAAATGCTGGGCCATACATGCCAGTCAGGTGAGAAAGCATGAAGCCTTAGGGGCTTGAAAACTTCGTGGTGAAATAAGCATTTTAAAGACATCTAGAATACCATAGAAAATTACAATAAACAACAAATGTCAATTAACGATGCAATCATCTTAAGCATAAATAAGATCTTTTAGGGGCTGGAGAGATGGCTGAGCATTTAAATGCATGTGTTCTCACAGAGGACCTCGGTTCAATTCCCAGCATCCACACAAGGACTCACAACTGTCCATAATTCTAATACCTGGGGATCTGATGCCCCCTTCTGACCTCCATGGACACCAAACACAGACATGCATACAGGCAAAATACTTAGACACATAAAATAAATTTTAAAAGAATTTTTAAATTAAAAAAATGTTTAAATGAGCCCTTTTAACATAAAATATTCTTTCTTTGGGTGTAAGTATTTGAAAGGCTCCTTGAAGTACCAGATAGCACTATCCTAAAACAATGTTCTTTACTGGCTTGGAAAGCTGTTTCCATAGCTACTATCTCTAGGTACGATTACTATATTCCAAGGAGAAGCTGTTTTACCTACAGATCCACGACTCCAACGTGAACCAGACAAAACTCATAATGTTTTCATCTACAGCCTCACATGCTCCTTATAAGATAAATTTGGAAAATAGATTGGTTTCTTTTGTTAGTTAGTTTCCAGAGGAGAAAAAGTGAGAGTGCATAATCCATCACCAGGCTCGTCTCTTCATTCAAAACTAACACCCTGCATTTGGTCCTCTATGATGGGTGGGTACCCTGGCTCTTCTCTGAACGGCTACTCCGTAAGGTATCAGACTCAAAGGAGATAGATGTGTTGGCAACCCCAGCATGGAAATCAAGAAGAAAGTTACTCTGAGACATGTGCTGCCTCTGGAGAGAGAACAAAGAAAAGGACTTCTGAGTCAGATGGCTCTGGGAAAGATGATGGACCAAAATTCAAGTTGTCGGGATCCATGTTCACTCTGACAGCCGAAGCAAGGAGCCCCCATGCCCAGTGACCTGCTCTCTTCACTAACAGAGCGCTAAACATATATACAAAGGCTAGTATATCTAAGCATCGCTAGAGATTTTTCTTTGTGGAGAAATCTGCTCAGGGCCCAGAGTAAAGGGCTCTCTACTCCAAACTCATTGTGTTAAGCAAAACAAGAGTAGAGCAGTCTAATAAAATACGGCAAATGCTTTCAGTATGCTTGTCTTCTGTAGCTTGAGCTGTTTCCTTCAGAAATGTCTGGGACCCTGTTTCAGACAGCACATCAAATTGGCAAGTGATCAACTGTGCAGAGTGTCTCCTAATTTTGAAGGAATCTTGTCCCTATATAAGTAATTTACTCTGGCTTGATGCTCAAGGAAGTACTCCTCCCCAACATTCTAATCAGTTATTTTTATAACTTACAGTCCGTGAACTGAAAGGAAATATTTAATTCAATTTATTATCTGTTATCTTTATGTCTTTAAAAGTTTGATAGAGCTGATAGAACTAGAAATTCTCTTGTAGCGCTCTTGAGAACCATAAGGTTTTTTTTGTTGTTTATTTAAGATAAGCATCATAAACAGAGTAGGAGAGAATCATTCCTTTAGTCGCTTATAAAAATGATAGATGGAGTTTCTGAGTACTCTTTTAAAAATAGGACATGATTTTTACTGCTGCTGGCATTTCTTAGGAACTAATGTGACATAAAAGAACCTTTGAGACAATATAGTGTGTGATTCCAGTTCTATAAAGGTAGCAAAGGGCAAAGTTGCAGAGATAAAGCCCAATCGTGCACTGGGGAACTTTACAGGTAATGAGAGTGTATTCCCTAGCTAGTTTATAGTGATGGGTACATTGTCGTGCTAAACTTGTCAGAATTTGCCATTGTATTCCTAAAATGGGTAATTTACATCTAAAAATTTTAGTGACCATTGGCTTCGGAGAAACAGGCAGAAGTGGGCAAATTCTTGCCTTTTCCTAGTTGAGAATAAATTAGGTAACCTCCCTAGTCTTCATGACTCCTGTGAAGCAGGAATAATATCTAGCTTTGGCTCATTGGGAAGTTAAAATAGGATCATTTAAAGAAGTTGTCACATAGGTGTCTAGTATTTGTTAGCTCCCTTTCCCTCCCAGGGAGGCTTAGCATTTCCATTCTCGGCCAGATTTCCTGATTGCTGTGTCATGAAATGCAGTAGGAGCAGCTGTAGCTTCTTCCGGTGTCCTTGCCTTTCTTTGTGACTGTTATCCCCACTTTACTGTCCCCTTTCTCCTTCCCTTCCCTGCAAGCACCAACTTTCTTACCTATTATCCAACCATATTTCTCTGTACGTTTGCACATCCCATCCTTTTTCTGTTGAGGAGGGTTTTATGCATGTGTGTGTTTGTGTGCTCGTGGGGGCATGTACTTGCTTATGCAGGCATGCATGCATAGGACAGAGGTTGGCATCTGGATGTCTCCCCCAATTGCTTCTCCGGCTTATGATTTTGATTTTAATATTTTTGCACAGGTCCTCTCATTGAACCTGGGCTCACCGTTTCTGCTAGACTGGTTAATCATGAGCTCCTAGGCTCTGCCTGCATCTGTGTCTGAGCACTGGGGTAACAGATGTGCATCACCACACCCAGCTGCTACGTGGCTGCCTGGGATCTAAACCTGGGTCCTCATGCAGCAACCACTTTACCTCCTGTTTCCCCAAGCCCTGAAATCTGTTTCTTTAACCCTCTTCCCCAAACTAATCCTTCGTTATTATGTTGGTTATTTCAAAGCTATGTAATATTTCCAACCAAGACTAGAAAATATTATGCAAAACTCAGATTTATCACATCCTAATATTCTGCTCTGCTTCAAAACTTTCCAATCAGACAATTTTGTGATTTAGTTATGTTTTTGTCCTGGCTGTAAAGTGGGATGGAGTAGAGACTAGATTCAGTCAAGTCTTTCTTCCATTCATAACAGGCACAATAACTGACCATTTTCCTTGGCAGGAAGTATTTGAGACATTATCCCATGACATGAGATTGAAGAGTCTCATTTTATGAACACATTGTCTACATCCCTATTCTCAATACAGTAGGTGTTGATTCATGGTTTCAAATTTTGAAATGTAAAGTTACTGTGGTCAGTCTATCTTAAATGCCTCAAAGAGCCTGCTTATAGTATTTTCTCCTGAAATGACAGACAAATCCAAATTAGTAAGTTCCTTTTATATTATAAATGTGCATCATGTGGGGGGTTTGTCATTAAGACAAAATATTGGGGCTGGAAAGATGGCTCACTCAGTCAAGTGCCTCCTGTAAAACTAAGGACCTGAATTTGGATTTTCAACACCTGTGTAAAATCCAGGCATAGCGATGCGTGCCTGTAAGGTCTGGACTAGGGAACTAAGTCAGACAGATCTCTGGAACTCACTGGCCAGAGAGCCTAGTTGAGTCGGTGAGCTCCAGGGATGGTGAGAAACCTTGTCTTGATGATGATGATTGATGATGATGATGATGATGATGATGAAAAAGATGAGGATGATGAGATGATGATGAAGATGAAAAAGATGAGGAAGAGGAGGAGGAGGAGGATGGAGTGTAACAGAGTAAGACATTAGCTCTCTGGCCTCCATAACATGCTCAGACGTGAGCAAACACATGCAAACTCCACACATATGCCCAAATATGTACTAGAAAATCAGAAGTCTTTGTCATCCTTCCCTTTAGCATTTCATTTTTTTCTCTTTATTCCATCTGGTTGTTCTCTTCCCTTTTTGGTGACAAGGTCTCAAAGTAGGCCAGGCTCCCTGGAACTCATGGCAATTCTCCTGCCTCAGACTCCCAAGTGCTGGGATTATAGTCATGACCTGGTTTCATCCCTATGTGTCTTCTTGTCTCATCAGTCACACACTCTATTCAGCCATAGCACTCACTGTAAAATGTAACCATGAGAGGAGGAAGGGAGGGGAACCGGAAAAAAATGTATAGCTCAATAAAACAATTTTAAAAAATGTAAACGTAAACGATGCACTTTCTTTATGCTTCATTTGCTTCCTTATGGGATAGTTTTCCAGTATTTTATTATTTGGCAACAGTCATATTTTTGCCAAATAACAGGCATGTCTGTAGTTTTGTGGTGAATCTCAGGGTCTTCAGGTTTCATTGGGCCTTTTAGGGTTCCTCCAGAGACCGGGGAGAAGGTTTTAGAGTGAGTGGCTGTTCTCTTTCCTGGTAAGACTTCTTTTTTGTATATTCTTTGGTCTACAATTCTCCCCTCCCTCCTTTCCTTTGAATCAGTCTTTGTATTTTCATCACCAGCGTTTATTTTAGAATTAAAATCACCATCAACTGGGCTTGCTCGTGTTCTCTTTCCCCTGCTCTCTCTCTTGGACCTTAACACTGCTCACCAATTCCTGCTGCTCATTGCTTCGTCTTTTTGATTCTTTTTTCTCTTCTTAAATGAAAGCTGGATTAACAGTGATTTTTTAAAGCTGACTCAAGAAGGAAATATAACTAGTTCTATAATCATGGATGAAGTCCATAGTATGAAATTGTCCCTAAAAATTAATAATACAAAGGAAACTCTTCTGGTCCAGATGATTTTATAGGTGATGGTCAAAGGAAACCCTATTCCCAATGCTTGCTTTTCCTCTCGTGTAGAAAGAGGTCTGATGAATTAGATGCTTTCTGCCCCCACCCGCCTCTTAGGTTTAGGAGACTGGAGCAAACCTCAGGAGGATCTGGTCCCCAGCCTCTCCTTTGGAATTGAATATTCATGAGTATTAGCAGTATTGCTTCTCCTTTGCCTTTACTGTGTGCACTAAGCTGAGGGTGGCATTAAGAAATTTATCAGGGGGCTGGAGAGATGGCTCAGCAGTTAAGAGCATTGCCTGCTCTTCCAAAGGTCCTGAGTTCAATTCCCAGCAACCACATGGTGGCTCACAACCATCTGTAATGAGGTCTGATGCCCTTTTCTGGCCTTCAGGGATACATACAGAGAGAATATTGTATACATAACAAATAAATAAATATAAAAAAAAGAGAAGAAGAAGTTTATCCATAATCCAATGTCCTTATCAGGAGTAGAGCTGATATTCTGATTGCTAACCTCATGACTTAGCAACTACCATCTTACAACTTCGGAATAGCAAAAGCCATCTGGGAGATTTGAACTGAATTTGAACTCTCCAAGAACAGCCAGAATATGAACGAATTTATGTGTATTCTTCACCTAGCTTTTCCTACCTTTAACACCTTACATAACAATACTCCGGTAGTCAGAGCCAGGAAATTAACCTTAACAGAAAACTTCATCTAAGTCTTGCCGATGACTTCCCACTGAGGTTCTTTTGTGTTCCCTGATCTTATCCAGGATCTCATTGGCATTTAGTTGGCCAGTTGTCCTTGGTCCCCTGCAGTCTGTACTTGTTCCTCTTGTTTTCTTGTTTTTCACAACTTGGATATATTTGAAGTGTATACATTATTTTGTCAGGCATCTCTCAGCTTCGAATTTGACGTTTTCTTGTCATCAAAGCTCTGCATGCTGGCCGAGAACGCAATGAAATGGTGTCGGTCGGTCCACACGGCATCGCCGCTCGCAGTCTGTGACGCTAACGTACCATCTTATTCGACCGGCGGTCACTTGGTTTTGTGCCTTGGCCGTTTCTTTCCTTTAAAAGTCATTGCTTTTCTCTTTAAATTTAATAAACATCCTCTCAATTGTAGTAAAATGATGTGAACTTTGTTCCTACCCTACATCTCAGCCCAGCATCACACAAAAAGTGCTGTACAGATTTTCCCAGCTCCACCTGCTTCTTTTTTTAATCAGTTGTGGTTATCGGACAAACTCAGGGATATTTACCATGAGTTCTGAATTTTCTAGGTTTGGGTGTTTATTATATTGTATGGTTTATGACTGAATCTATTTTGCTGCTCTCATTTTTCCAGTGCTCCTTCACGTTGGAGTGTGGTTTTGTTTGGTTTTGCTTTTGGGGGGAGCATTTTCTTATTTCTTGGCATCACAGCATGTTTCTTGTATACTCTTTGTGCTGGTCCTGTAATCAAATATTTCTTCAAGGAACACTTGTTCTTTTGATTGCAAAACAGTGCCTAGGAACCAAGATGTGAACCGAGATCTGGAAAAAAATTTGACATTAGCCAGTAAAGATGTAGGTGCATGCGTTCTAGGAATTAGTCACTTTAACCAATGTGACATGAATATTTTGGGGAAACTTTCTGCCTCTGTGCAATTGGAATCATATAACTTTAATCGCACAAAACTGAAAATAATGTCAGTAAGAAAACATGCCATAGTTCTGAAATAGCTTGTTCTAACTCAGCCAAAACAAATGAGATGTGTATCTGCAAATCAGCATGGATAAATGCCAGATATGTAATTCTTAATAAAAAGGAAGAAGAATGGTTCTACTAACAGAAGGTTCAGCGATAAAGAACTATATGTTTGTAAGGATGTGTAAGTGACAAGAAAGAAAGGGAACAAAGTCCAGCATAGTGGTGACATGTCGGAGATAAAATTCAGTCCCTGGGTTTCAGAGGCATTGACAGTATCTTATTCCTTAGCTGAATGCTGAGGTACTGCCAGTTCATTTTACTTATAAATATATGCAAAAATTATATAATGAGGAAGGAGAAGATGAAAAGGGGAAGAAGCTAAGGGGAAAGGAAAGCAATGAAAGGAAAGGGGGATGAAAGAAGATGGGCCACAGGACAAAAGATCCTTTCTGTACACGACGTCTTAAGATCTGGGTGGTGGCTTAGATCCTGATACAGGGATCTGTGTGGTTTTTGCTGAGTTACTGAATGTCTCAGGGCCTTGGCATCACACCAACTGAAGAGAAACAATGGCTCCTTCCCATATCCTCATACTGCCACTTTGAGAATAAAGTGAAATATTTATACCTGTGTGCTAGAACTTCGGCAACAGCGGGGGCTAGTGAGATAGCTCAGCAGTTAAGAGTGCTGCTGCCTTCTAGAAGACCTGAGTCCAGTTCCCAGTGCCCATCCCATGTTGGGCAGCTCACAACTGCCTGTGACTTCGGTTCTAGGGCATCTGACGCCCTCTTCTGGCCTCCACAGGCACTCACACACATGGCTCACACATACTCAAATAACAGCAAATCTTTTAAAAGGGAATGATCGTTTATGTTTTAGACAGGCAGGCCTCACACTCATATAGCTGAAAATAGCCTTGAACTTCTGATTCTCCTACCTCTATCTCCTAAGTATGGGAATTCCAGGAATCTACCATCATCCTGGGTTTTATGTAGTACCGGGGATCACAGCTAGGCAAGCTATAAGTGATAGCCCTATCCCATGTTTTAAAATATATAAAGAAAGTAAAATTTATGCCCCAAGTTCTCTTCTTCTCTTCCAGATGAGAGTCATTGGTTGCTTGCTGTTCTTTGACTAGTAGGTGGGGCCCTGCGGGATTTCCCCCTTTCTTGTTAGCATGTCTGTTGGTATTGTCATTGATCTGGTCATGTTTAGGCAACAACATTATTGAAATATCATGAGTGTAGTTTCTCTTTCATTTCTAGGAGACAATCTCACAGCAGACTTCTTGGTTCTTGGGCCCTTACAGTATCTCCACAAACACTTCCCTGAAGTTTCCTGAGCCCTATAGATGTCTCTGTTGGGGCTAGGCTCCCCAGGATCAGGAGATCGCTGCATTTTGACCACTTGTAGTTTTCTATAATAATCCATTTGCTACAAAGTGTTTCTTGGTGCAGGGTGAGATCTATACTTATCTGTGGTCATAAGGTTAAGTTTTGTAATACGGTTATGAATTACGCCATTCTAGTAAAGTTCTTCTCTGAGATCCATGATCTCACCAGCCCCATGTAGTGGCTAAGTGTTGCAGGAAGGTGTATAGCTAACAACTACCCACCTACTGGGGCATGGCCTCATAGACTACTTACCTGGATGTGAAAGTGGGTCTGGCCCTCTTCCTCTCTGCCTTTCCCCCTGGACCCGGGTTTTGCTGGTTTGGTTTGTTTGGATCTCATCTTTATCCATTGTTCACACAGAGAATCCTGATTTGTAAGTTTTATCTATTAATAAATACCTGTATATTTCTTAGTTCTGAGCTAGTGTTATATTCCTTTTATTAAGTGCCAGATCTCTCTGTGTTCAGCTAAGTTTCTAGTACTATATATAATTTCCCTCCTGTTGAGTTTTGGGCCTTAAGTCCAATTAGACAACTGTTGGCTACCGCCTAGATGTGAGTACCACTTTTGCATCTTTAGGAATATCTTGCCATGGTCATCGCTGTGGTTCATAGGCATCACGGCTTCATCGGACTATTGATTGCTTTCCTCCATCTGCATCTTGTAGAGTACCTTTTAGTACTATGAAAGTGAGATTCCTGGAGCTTTCAGATTACATCCCGCTCTAATATTCCAAGTCCTGTGTCCAAGGTGAGCAGTGTCTTCAGCAATAGGGAACTGCCTTCAACCTCTGAAAATCCACCAAGAGCAATAGCAATAGCCTATATTATTTTAGGAGTGATTTGGGCTACCCTGACCAACAGTAACAATGGAGGTTTCTCATGCCAGGGACTAGAAGCCTTATTAGATAGTCTGTGGTTCTTGTGGGAGTAATGTCAGCCCATGTGGCGTGACTTCATCTTATACACACACACACACGCACACAAATGTATATTTGTATTTTAAGCAAATATAAAATATGATTCCTTGAGATTTTGTCGAACATTCTTAGTGCTGCTTGTCCTTCATCTTTTTCACTTCTGTGTTGACCTCCTCTCCCCTCCCAACTGAAGCTCTCCTCTCCACTCTCCCCTTTGTATCACCTGTATCATGGTATTCCTCTTCTGCCACCCCCACCCTCCCAACCATAGTCCCTTTATATTTTCCTGCTTTCCATGGTTATTCCAAGTTATATAGTCTTATCTGAAGATTTGGCACTAGGCACCACAGATGAAAAAAGATGTGCAGCATTTGTATTTCTGGATCTGGGTTACCACACTCAATACAATAACTACCCATTTATCTTCAAATATCATGATTTTATTTTTTCTTTACTGTATTCCACTAGGTATGTGTCTCACATTTTTACTATTCGTTATCTGTTGAAGGACATTTAAGTTGTTTCCATTTCCCAGCTATTGTGAATAAAGCAAAAATGAACACTGCTGAGCAAGTATCTGTGAAGTAGGATGCTGAGTGCTTTGGGAATAAGCCATATAGTATAGTGGTACCAACAGGGTCATGTGATAGATTTATTTTTAGCTTTTTTAGGAGTCTCCATACTGATTTCTAGAATGGCTGCTCCAATTTGCATTCCCATCCACAGTACGCTGGTATAAACCTAACCAAGGGAGTGAAGGGCCTCTACAATGAAAGCTTCAAATCTCTGAAGAAAGAGATTGAGGAAGATATTAGAAAATGGAAAGACCCCCATGTTCATGAATTGGAAAAATTAATATTGTGAAATACTACCCAACCAAAATCAAGTTTACAGATACAATGCAATTCCAACCAAAACACGCACAACATTTTTTCACAAAAATAAAAAAAATCCCAAACACATATGGAACCGTAAAAGATGCTGGATAGACAAAGCAATCTTGAGCAAAAAGAACAATATTGGTGGGATTACCATTCCACACTTTAGGATATATTATAGAGCTACAGTAATAAAAACAGAATGGTATTGGTGCAAAAACAGATATGTAGACCAATGGAGCAAAATAGAAGATGCAAACATGAGAACATGACATAAGTATAGCCTTCCGATATTTGACAAAAAGCCAAAAACATACATTGGAGAAAAAACAGCATCTTCTACAAGTGGTACTAGAAAACTGGATGTCCTCATACAGAAGAGTGAAATTAGGCTCATATTTGTCAGCCTTCCCAAAAATTAACTGCAAATGGATCAACGACACCAATTAGATGCCAGATCCACCTTTGCAAGGCAGCACCCTACAAGATACAGGTGCAGGAAAGGACTGTCTGAATAAGACTCCATTTGCCCAGGAACTAAGGCCAACAGTTGGCAAACAGGATCTCACAAAATGAATTGCTTTATTCCCAAGATGCTTGTCATTTCCTGAAAACATTACCCAAGCAGTTAGTGCGTAGGTAATCTTTTCTTTGGCCTAGATCTCAAGAACCCATAGGGTGGAAGGAGAGAACTTGAAACACATGAAGCCAAGTATGTGATGCTTTCCTCTTTCCTCTTTTCTCACAGTCCCTGACGTTCTCGAAGCCCAAACTTCATTCTTTAATATGCTGATTGTAGCTGTTATTAAACTGGCTTGATAGTTCACCAAGAAATTGTAACCAGCAGCTTAGAAAGCACAGATATTAAGCATATGTTAGCATATGGAAGAGCAAGCATGTTTGTGAGAAAATAGAGGAAAGACAAAGTGTCTTAGTTCAAAATCTATTTGTATGTAAGCAAATGGTGTATTTGCTTTATTTTCTGATTCTTATAATATTTTGAAAATATTATCCTGCTCCAAAATTGTAAAACCTATGGGCCCAAAAGAACATTTCTACCATTAATTACCAAGATAAAATTACATCATGGATTTGTTTCAGATTCACACACATTGTAGTGAAGTCTACCTCAATCTGAAGAAATCAGAAGATGTGACCTGTGGTCTAACCCACTGTTATCATGAAGAAAACATTTTGTTGCTCCTGGAGTCAGTCCTTTCATTTGAAAACATACAGAGATTTCTAAGGTATCTTCTGAAAAAAAAAATCTTTTTTTTTACGTCTACAGAGAGAGAGTCACCACAGTTCTTGTGCTCACTCTTGTTCTCTCCAGTTTGTTGTGTTTAAAGATGAAGGAAATTGCAGTCTCATTAAACAATCTACAGTATTGACATAGTGATGAGTGGGGTGAGTCGGTGAGCATGCCTTCTTACAAATGTTCAGAAATGGAAATAAATGGAAAATCAAAAAGAAGACATTCATCGTTTTCCCATTATTTGTTGGTTGGGTGTGATGCAGTTTAGTTACTGCAGCATCAAGAGCCAAGTTAAGAAAAAGGGATTATACTGGTCCGAACCTGTACCATTAGACATGTCCATATTCCATGGTAACTACATGGCTCGTGTTGCTGCCAGGTAACTCAAGGAACAATGTTTGATTTATGTTTACATTTGGAAAAAAAATCTATTTTCCAACATTTTTTGTTTCTGTTAGTTAGTCATTGTGACCATCCATGCTCCAGAATGAGATGTGACTAAGAGATTTGGTGTTTTCAGCTCATTGCAATCTTGGAAAATTCCTATGAGATCAAAGACTGCAAAAGGCTCTGCCCCAGTCACGCTGGGCTATTTTCAGATGTCTGGAAGCCTTTTGATCATTGTCACTTGTCTTCTTTGTGGAAAATTTCAAACATAAATAAGATAATACAATGAACCCCATTTACTCATCATTCAGCTTCAACTATGGCTGATGCTCTGCCATTCTTGTTTCTTCTATGCCACCCAGTCCTCAAATGCTCCAATTATTAGCAATATGATTTGTAAGAAAAAGTTTATATATACTGGAATATACAAGCCTTAATTATTTTGACAACCGCATATGAATGTGTACTACAGGCATATTACATCTCTATCTCATGAGAAAGAATAGTCTCTTGAGGTCCATCTCCTAACCCCAAAGGCAAGCAACAATTTGTTTTCACCTTACATTATTTTTTTGTGGGAAGTCTTACAGCCAGTGGTTACCCGCCCACTGGGGCATGGCCTCTTATACTATATATGCCGATGTAGAGTATGAGTTCGGCCTCTTTTCCGGCCTCTCTGTTCTGGTTGCGGGATTCATTTTCTGATCTCCGTTCAAGCAGAGTATTTTGATTTGTGAATCTACCCCTAAATAAATAACCATCTATTTCTCAATTCTGAGATAGTGTGGGATTCCTTTTAAACATTCATCCCTATTACCTATTCTATAACTTAATACAAGCGGAATTTACGATGTGCATCCTTTAGTGTCTGGCTTCTCTTCTTACCGTTTGTTCACATCACTTGGTGTATTGGCACAGCAATTCATTCTGTGTATTGCTCAGCGATGCTGTACCATAGCATGGTTGTCCATTCTCTTGTTGATGGGCAGTTGCATGGCTTTTGATTTTGTACCCTTGTGAATAAAGCTGCAGTGAACATTCTTGAATAAATCTTTTTTGTAAGCTTAAGTTATCTTCAATGAATACCTAGGACCATATTCCTGATCTGAAGGTTAAGTGTGCATTCAACTTTCAGGAAGTTGCCACTCTGGTCAAGGTGGTTATATCATTTTATATTTCTGTCAGCAACACAATTGAACTCTGTTTATTCCACAACCTACCAATAATTGAGATCCTCACTCTTAAATTTTAGTGGTTCTAATGGACATGGAGTAATATAGAGTAGGAAAATTGACATTTCAGACACAAGTTACACTCCCTTCAGATTCAGGTTTTTTTCCACACAAAAAATAATATAATAAAATAAGACTTAAGGGAAATTATGCATTTGAAGGGCTTTGTAAAGTGTGACTCTGGCATCAGTGCAAGCTGTTGCTCACGTTGACAGAAGCTGAAGTCCAAGGTGCTCAGTGCAGCACAGGATGGACATGAACTCATAATTAAACACATCAAGCTGAGAAATAAAGCACATAGCTTTTGTGATATTGCTTATCTTTCTTCTCTGTTAGTGAAAAAAGATAAATGCAGAGAGTTAACTTACTGGCGTTTCACTGATTAAGCCTTTTAATCATTCATTGTCTCTGTTTGTCAGATGTGCAGTAAAGGAGAAATGACACATGAGCTACACATAGCTGCACACCTCTCATGTGTGTGAACACATGTCTCTGGCTCATTTAAAGGAAGAATCATTTCTCTGATGAACCGTCAATGTCTTCAGGCATGTTATCCAATCAGGGTTTCAGAAGTTTTCTACTATTACTCCTTAAACAACAGCCATAATACATTTTCATGATTTAACTAGATAGTTACATTTATTGATAATTAACAACAGCAGACACAGAGAGATACTTTAAGGATTTATTTTTATTTATGTGAGCATGTGTGTATGCCCATATGTGCCTGGGTGCCTGCAGAGACTAGAAGAGGGTGTCAAATCTAGAACTGAAGTTACAGGTAGTTTGAACTGTCCAGCATGGGTGTGGGGAACCAAACTTGGGTCCCATGCAAGAGCAGCAGGCGCTCTTAACTGCTGAGCCATTTCTCTATTCCCACACATAATGATCTTTTCTTTGAAGTAATGTGTTAATCCCAGTAAGAGTGGCATTTGAGGGCTGAAGAAATAGATAAAAAGCACTTGCTGTGCAGGGCTGGTGAGCTTAGTTCCAACCCCAGAACCCACAGTGGAAAGGGAATCAATCCCTGAAGATTGTCCTCCAGCATCCACACATGTATTGTGACCTCACTTTTGTCTGTGTGCATGCACATGCACAAGCATACGAGTGTGTGTGCACACATGCACGTGCATGCACACACACACATACACAAATAATTTAAGGTGATTGGCCTTTGAGTTGAGATTAGTGCATCCATAGACTCTAAAGAGAAGGATGGTAAACACAGCACGTTGGCCTCAGCATTTCCCTTTGGAAGGATAATCTTGTGGCTCTCCACCTGTAAAGAAATATGGTTAAAATTTATAGCATAAGAAAACAATTTCCTGGCAATATAGGCCTAACGTCCTCATTGATAAAAAAAAAAAAAAAAAAAAAAAAAAAAAAAAAAAGCAGTGCGTCCTCTGGCTGAGTGTGCTCTACAGAGCTTCTCTGGCCTATTCCTCATGTCTTCTGAGAGGGGGAGCTTGTTTCTTAGGCCATCTGTATAGCCTGCCTTGGGGTTAGAACCTGGGGGTTAAGGAGGAGCATGCAAGGATCCTGTGTGGAAAGAAAGTATATACTTTATGCTTTTTACAAACCTGTTCAGGGAGAACAACTCTCTTTTCATGTTCTTTTAAGGACCCTTGTGAGGGAATAGGGAAGGGAAAGTGTTGTGCCCCAGGAACTGGGTCCAAAGTTGGTTCCTGTCACCCAACTAGACTAAAAGACACATGGGATTTTGTTTTGCTTTGTTTTGTTTTTAACTTCAGTCTGGGACCATTGTGTGAAAAGTCCCGAGGCTATTTCTGGATACAGTGCATGTCTGGAAGAACTGTGGGTCCAGTTCATGTTCAATGTGACCGTACTCAATAGCCATGCCTGTAGCTCTATTTTTTTTTTTTAGGCTTTGCTATCTGGAAGGGTTCATTCTAGGAGGTTTGTGCGTTGGGAGTCATAGATGAACAAGTTCCCTGCCTATGACAGAAGCTCATGTTCATCCAAATGGGAAGATGGTCAGCAATTAGGTGAGAGAGATTCTTGTATTGGATTATGACAGTTTTAATAAGCTGAGGAATCTTAAGTGTTGGGTGTTAGACACTGGTGTAAAGCCTTTCTGGGAGGAGTATCTAGAGCAAACATCTGTAGGTGTACAGCGGTCTGGTTTTCATTGTGACTCTTGTCCAGCTTTTGATTTAGAGAGAGCGATGGTTATGGGGGTGACTCATTTATTTTCTTATTTGTAAATCTGAGTTTAGTCTGAATCATGAAAGGAGGCTGTAGCCTTTTCCCACGGTTTTAGTCCCACAGGAACACACCGCTCACCTCCTCCAAACTTCTTTTAATGTTTCTGCCCTGAGCTCCCGTTTACTGGAGTGCTTGTACATTTCCCAGAGAGCGTACTCACATAGATGCTTAGGTACTTGGAGCACCATTTAGTTTTATTTGAATACAGCTAAGGATTTATTTTGAATGTTTCTAAGTGCAAAATACTCCAGAGGTGACCTCAAGTGAAACCTGATAAAAGGGGGCATTTGGATCAAGCATTAGGTGGACCGCCATCTCTTGGCAAAGCCTCAGCTTTCTCCATTGACCAGATAGGGGGAAATGTGGCTCAATGGGCTTCTTTGGTGATGAATTCTGGGAAACTTCTGCTAAGATGATTTCAAATAGAAGAACCCACCTTCCGTGTATGCAAGAAGCTGGAGATCCTGAGGATGATATTGCCATTTCCATCTGTAGGGAAGATACTCCTTTCACCATAGAGGAAAAGCATTCAACTCCTCAGGATTCTCAGCTGACTTCTTTGATGTAATCTCTATGTCCCTTTGTCTCTATGTCAAACACTAAAAACTCAAGTAAATAAAAGAACCTTATCACTGCAGTTGCATGTTTTCTATAAACTTGGGAAGGTGGCGGTCGTCGATTCTTGACATAACTTTCCTTGGCTTATACAAAAAAGGGCTGAACTGGTTCTGGGCTAAAGGCCAGTGATTCCTAAGTCAGGATAGCTCTTTCAGTGTTTCAGATAGGCAAAAATGAAAGAAGTAAGCCATAATAGAATTTGGTAAGTCCTTAATAGAAATACACAATTCTGTGAGAATGAAAGAAACCATAATTAATGTCTCACTTTCTTGGACAAAGCAGAAGATCTTGAGACAAGTCTGTAGGGATAAGCAGGGACTCCTTGAGGAGGCTGAGGGCAGCCAAGGCAGAACCTAGATTCAAGTAAGGCATCCATGAAAAGAAGTATCAAAGTGTTTGCAGACTCTTCTCATTCTCGATGAGACAAATCAAGAACCCAGAGACATCCCAATGTGTGGGAGGTTGCCTTTCTCCAGGACAGACCTAGCACAGACTTATTGTAAGCGGCTTTAGGACAGCAGAACCAGGATGAGTAAGCCATAGGGATAAGACTTCCTGGAGAACAAAATATTTGCAAATTGGAAATAGGACAATGGACCCAAAATAACCACAGGGTTTCCAGGCTGTTTCTCTGTGTGGTTTCTGGAGGAGTCATGGTGTTCTAGAGGGATCCTACTGGAAATGTCATAAGGTTTCAGGAACTTCAGATGGTGCCAGTTCCTTTCTTGGCCTCAAGAAAACATCCTTGTCTGTCCCCCATCACCTTCTTTAAACTTAACTGAAGTCCAAGTTCCTTTCCTGTCTCAGCTTCTGGGGCCACCATAACAAATTACTACAAACCAATGGCTCACAACAACAGAAGTCTATTGTCAGTTGAATAAGACAGAACCTGAAATCAGTCTGTCATCCAGGGTTGCTTATTGGCTGGTGGATAATGGAGAACTACCCTATACCATGCCCTAACTTCCGGGGGATGTCTAGCAAACATGGCCCTTGCAGACACAGAACTCCAATCCATGCCTCCATCCTCACATCTCCTTATGGTGCCACAAATCCTCCCCATCCTCTTACAAAGATCTGCCATTGGATTTAGGGCCTTCCCTTAATCTAGGATCATCGAATCCCCAAATTTTTTAATTTAGTTACCTGCAATGACCTTATTCCCAAATAAGTTTACATTCAGAGCTGTTCTTAAGACTTGGAATTTGAGATTACATTCCTAAGAAAGTACTTCTTAGCAAATTTCTATACGTCATCCTACAGCAAAATTACATGTTGGAAGCTGTTGGGTAAAGTATATACAATGTAGGATAAACTGGATTCACCTTCATTTTGAGCCTGCACCTAAGCAACTACACAGAGTTGGAGAAAGAAAAACCCATGACAGCTACTTTTGCTTTAAACTTAGGACCACTGACCTCAAATGACCTTCTGGTCATTATTCTCCATTCTTTCCTCTTTCTTAATCTTGGATGGCCTTCTCCTCCTGTCTCCTCCGTCTTCCAGAAGCCCCTCTTCCCCAGTCACCAGCTATCATTGAGAACGCCCCAGCAGAGAATTTTTGAAAGCCATAGTATACTTCTTTGTTCTCCTAATGTGGGTGGGGGTGCCTTGTATCTCAGATGTTAATGAACATGGTATTCACAAAGGTAAGAAATACAAGTAGATTTCTTTTCATTTTTGATATATATATGACCTGGAAGATGAAGTAAAGGTAGCATAAACTTAGTGTGTGGACTTGGGTAGGCATTTGGAAATATCCTTCATTTCTATGATGGAAACATAATAATAGGCCCTAAAATATAGGTTAGGTGAATTCATACCAGTTCATACCAATTAAACAACTGGTGAGGGAGAATTGTCCGTATTCTGTCAATCTTTTTTTAAATAAATGCTGATTGGCCATTAGCCAGGATGTAAGGTGGGACAACCAGACAGGAAGTAGAGGCGGAGCAAGGAGAATATCTGGGAAGCAGGAAGCTCTCTCGGCATTCCTGTCTGGACCACCGAAGAAGCAGGATGTGACCTGCCCTGCTGAAAAGGTACCGAGCCATGTGGCTAACATACATAGGGATAATGGACTATATAAGTTACAAGAGCTAATAAGAAACCTGAGCTAATGGGCCAATCAGTTTTATAACCTAATTCAGACTCTCTGTGTGATTTTTCTCTGGGACCTAATGCCTGTGAGACCTGGTGGGAGGACAGAAACCAACCAGGCCCATCATGCTACAAACAACCATACCCAAAGAGTAATGGTAAATTAATTTCTTTCAATCTTCTTGTGTCAAAGCACAGGGGTCTATGTTACTGCCTGTCCTATTTAACATTTTAGTGATATAGTCAATAAAGGCCATAATTGGAAAATAGATCTAATTGGAAGAAGATACATAGTGTGATCATGAGGCCAGTAGTAATTTGTTAAAGTCTACCTTGGAGACAATGAATCCAACAAGCTGGAATTTAATGATTATGAAAAAGTTCTTTATTTTGGTTTATTTTAAAAAAACACATGAAAAAGAAACCACTCAGAATTTCCTTTGGCTTGAGGATAGGAATGAGTCAGTAGCTAGTTGTGGCTGCTAACCCAAACCAGACAAAGGAAAACAGAACCCCAAAGAAATTTAGCCTGGGAAAGCAGAGCTATAGGTGTGGGGATGTAGCCAGTAGATGGGGTGCTTGTCTAGATGCAGGAGACCCTGGGTTGGAGCCCCAGGATTGCAGCCCCAGGATTGCACAAAGCTGGGGGTGGTACATGCTGGTAGTCCTGGCACCAGAATTAAAGTGTACTCTGAAAGTTGTCTGCATAAAGACACTCTTGATTTTATGTAGAGATATTTCACTAAGAAAGTTAAAATATCAGTGGCCCATGCCCAAAGTCTGACTATATAACATCTTACTGTTTTCCTGTTTGCAAACCTGCAGTTTTCTGAGAGTCTCACAAACAAGACGATATACCTTGTTAGCAGGAAAATCACGTTTTGCAACTTCCTTTTGGTTTAGTATAGTAAGGATTCCTTTAACCTTGTGAGCCACGAATTTACTGAAAAAGACAAAGTTTAACAACCACTTGAAATTTAACTTCAAAAGTCACAAAAATGTGTGTGTAATATATATTTATTATTATGTGTGTGTAAGATATATATATGTAGTATTGTAAAGATACATAACCGTCAAATGTGGATGAGAAACCCACACCCACATTTAGAGTGTGTATTGTCCTTTCCCTAAATTCCTCTTTATTAAGGCCTTTGCTTAAATCTATGTCACAACTCTTCCTTTGCTTTCTTTATCCCAAGCAGGCACAAGCTACGTCTGGCTGTATCCGAAGATGACCTTGAACTTTTGACATTCCTACCTCCACTTCCTGAACTCTGGGATTATAGGTGTGTTCCACACACCCAGTTTATGCAGTACTGGGGATCAAATCCGAGACGTCATGCATGCACTCTAGGCTGTTGGGAGTGGAGGAAGCCCTGAGTGAATGCATGCTGTTGACATGGGTGCAGCCAGACCAAAGACCTGAGCCTCAAACCAGCAAAGCTTCATCCCTCTCCCCAGCCTGGGGTGAGGCTCACAGGGAAAGGCCTTCTTTTCTGTTCCAGGAGTGGATGCTGACAGTGTGCACAGAAAATGTACACGGCAGCTTTATCCTCCCACCCCTCCCAGATATTTACAGCCTGAATTTTGCTCCCCTGCAAAGACTGTTCCTACTGAGATTAGCCAAACCCGCCTCTTTGATCCAGATATGTACCATAACCCCCTCCTCCTTGTTTACCTGTCTGCAATAGGGCCACCTCCTTGTTCAGCTGTATGTAATAAACACACCGAGCTTCTGGGGTTGCTGCGATGTCTCCAGCAGAGAGCCCAGGCCACCTGCAACCCAGCTTGCCTATGTGTCTGTACTTTTCTGTGTGTCTGTATGTTGTCCTTTCAGCAATCCCTCACTGCCCCGCCCCCACCTTAGGTCTGCCCCTGGAGCCAGGCAGGGCCACGGCACTAAGCAAACAATCTACCAACTGAGCTACATCTCCAGCCCCAAATTCCCAACAAAGTCCAACTCTGTTTTCTACCGACTCGCCCTGAAATTCTTTTCTGTAGCAAAGTCAACAGGAACTGGGAGGTGGGATTTTTAGGTGCAAGAAATACAGATTTAGGGAGCTGAGAGAATTTTAGAGTTAGAGGTCTTGACAACGGAGGCGTATTAAGTGGGAACAGCATCAAAGGGTTGACTTTAAAGTTGGGTAGCTTCATCTGAATAGAAGTCTCTGGAAGATCTCCTTGGGCTGCTAAGCAACACCATGGCACTGTGTTTCTCACGCCCACTGACACTCACAGTTGGCAGAAATATAGTCCAAGGCATGAAAGAGGTCTCTAGAAATCATCTTGCCTTTGGTAAGTAAAGAAAGGAATTTCTCCAGACTGACCAAAGACTTACAACGCTAAGAACAAGGCAGCCAGGAAGCAAATATTTATCAATTCCAAATTTAAGAGAAGTCTGAGGAAGAATAGCTCTCAGTAAGTTATGAGCTCAGAAGGGAGGGGATGCTGGGAAGGCACAAGCTTTTGGCTGAGATCAAAGGAAGTCCCATTGCCCAAAGCAGGGCTTTATATTAATGGCACATAATTTCCTTTTCCTTTTCCTTTTCCTTTTTTCTTTTCTAAGTGGGTGAAAGAGTTAACAAATTTCTCCATATGATTTCAGGGAATCCTCCACGGTCTGGAGTGTGTAAATCTTGGTTGGATTCGGGGTTCTCGAATAGAAATCTTGCTTGGAGAAAGTTCTCAGGGAGACTAAACAGTTGGGGAGGTGAAAGGGACATTGCTGAGTGGATGAGTCCATTTTAGGCAGCAAGTACACAGCCACATCCCAGTGTTTTCCTGTCCTGCAAACATACACAGGTCACTGGGGTGCAGGAGACTGCCCAGTGGCGATGACATGTGGGGACAGCCTTGGAAAAGCTGAAAATACCTGCCTGACTTGAGAAAACCGAGCATTTGAAACGGTCTCATTTAAAAGTTAAGCCACCTAGTTCAAAGCTGTCATCTTGGCGGCATGCATCCTTACGGCCCCCACTAATTTCAGACATTCCAGTCAGTCAGCTCGATCAACTTTTATAGACAATATAATGGGCAGTGTAGATTTAAACCGTAGCACTGAATCATGGATCATAAAAACAAACACACCTGAGTGAGGGATGTGAGTAGCTGTTATACGTTTTTCGACCTTCACCTTTAAAGACCTTCTTCGGTCCTTTTTTTTTTTTTTGTCTATGTGTAACCATAGTCACTCCCATATTAATATTCCTCTGTCAAGAGCGTTAACTCAGAATTTCTTTTCTTTTTTTTTAAGATTTATTTATTTAGTTTACAGTGTTCTGTCTGCATGTGTGCCTGCAGTCCAGAAGAGGGCACCAGATTTCATTACAGATGGTTGTGAGCCACCATGTGGTTGCTGGGAATTGAACTCAGGACCTCTGGAAGAACAATCAGTGCTCTTAACTGCTGAGCTATCTCTCCAGCCCCCAGAATTTCTTTTAGCCCCCAAAATCTTACATTTTGTATTCCCTGTACCTAATAGCCTTTTTCTTTCCCTTATGGTAAATTCCAGACATTTTGGGTGTTAATATTCAAATCTTCTGGCTTTGTCTTGTTGCCCTTTGACCACTTTCTAGCCTGGATACTATGGATGGATGAATATGTGAGGTGGCCAATGACCACTAGGTGGCAGCAAATTCCTAACTAAGCTGCCCGCCCATGGGCATCAAGTCAGTTAATTTTTTTGTATTTGTAGGGGAGCCCAAAGTTTAAAGGGGCAATGGTTTAATTAAACTTAAAAACTGAGCATGCCTTTAGTCCAGCGTTCCAGAGGCTGAGGCAGGAGGATCATATACACCCGGGAATTTGAGATCAACTTGGTTTGCGTCGGGAAACCCCGTAGAAACAAAAACAAAGCACATACACCAAAAGTTTGAGAATGCAAGGAGATCCAAAACCAACCAACCAACCAACCAAACAAACAAACAAGCACAAACTTCAAAAACTGGAAGCTACAAGAAGATAGACCAGCTGGCTGAGGCCAAGAAAAGCTTGATTTCCACACAAGTGTGAAGCAGTAGCTACATCCAAGCAAAGGCAGATGACGACAGGTGTTCTCAGTTCATGGCTGCCAACCAGTCACACCTCTCCACGAAAGTGGTCTTGTATCTGCTTTGACCTCTTTCCTGCCCAATGATCCTCAAATATTTTTCTGCTTAAGAATCACTTTCTTGGCCGGCAGATGCATCCGGACGCCGGTTGTGCTATGGCTCAGACAATCAGAGGACAGGGAATCCATGTTGGGAACTTGGGAAGATGGATCTGAAGCAGCTGCTTACATGGCTTTGAAATGTCCTGTTGCCTCTAATGACTCAATTTCCCCTGCTGGGTTCCACCACCATGGGGCTTTACAACCTCCTGAACAGCACCCCCTGTCAGAGACCGGAAATCCAGAGACTTGAGATGACGTGAAACCTCTCCACACAAACCTTGAGGACATCTGGACTTTAATAACAGCCGCAGTAACAAGAGTGGACTCAGTCGGCTGTGGGCTAGCCTGGGCTAGAGACAGGGCTATGGACTAGATAGTGAGCACAGGAGCTTCCTCAAGGTCCTTTTCACTCAGACCCTCAAATTCTCTGATGACTCCAACTACTGCAGCCCTCTTCATCTCTACCCTCATGACACTCAGTTCCTTTCCCTTAAACTCGTATTTGTGGGCATCTAAAGGATGAAGGCCTGTCTGTGACACTGCAAGGCCATGAGGAAATTGTCGTCCCTCAAGACTTTCCAGAGCATGTTTTGTTTAAGGCGTGGCATGGTGGGCAGGAGAGGACTCTTAACGTGTTAAGGGATTTATAACCACAGGGAGACGCTGAGGGAAGTACCAAGAAAGGTGTGTGTGCTCCAAGCACATGACCAAATCAAATCCCTTATCTTTTACAGCTAAGTTAAGGAAACTTAACATAAAGAAATAAACCAATGTACAAAATGTTAAAGATGAATGTGTAGAGAATAATAGAAAATGGTTGATAATAAAATAAACTGAAGCACAGGCACTAACTAAATCTAAACCACGTCAGTCAAAATTCAGGCACAAACCCGACCCCACTGGGAAGCACACTCACAATGTTCAGGGCAGTGGTGATCACAGATGTTTAGTTCCAAAGACAGACAATAAATATCAAAGTCTCTCAAGACCTAAGTCTTGAGTCAAGTCCTCTGCAGCCACCCAACAGCTTCACTGCATTCTAAGGACAAGATCTAGGCCCAGCTGGTGCCTAATATGGGTGGACCTCTCTCATTCATCACAATGGTTCCTTGTGAGGTCACAGAGCCATGGACCAATCACAGTTGACCAGAAGCCATCATAGCTTTGGAGTTCTTTGCTCATGGCTCCTCCCACATTGATGCCAAGACTCAGTGTAAGAGAGGGAGAGGTTAATTTGGCTCAGGCTTTCAGAGATCAGAACAGCATGGTGGTGGCTCAGCTGGTGGCACTAGAAGCAGGGCCTCATGCAACTGCTTTCACTGAGAGACATCTCCTCGCCCTCAAGCCTATTTAACAATCCTTGCTATCATGGCCACTCCTGAAATTCTTTTCAGTGTCAAAACCACAAATTCCAATTTGTCCTGAGTCAAGATTCCTAAAAGCTTATAGTACTCCTTAGACTGCTGAGGATGACAGTGTAAGGTCTTGTCCAAAAGAGGAATCTAAAATGCCTGAAAGACACTTAAGGAAATGTTCAGCATCCTTAGTCATCAGAGAAATGCAAATCAAACAACTCTGACATTCCATCTTACACCTGTAAGAATGGCCAAGATCAAAAACACTGATGACAACTTATGCTGGAGAGGTTGTGGGGGAAAGGGAACACTTCTGCATTGCTGGTGGGAATGCAAGCTGGTACAACCCCTTTGGATGTCAGTGTGGCGATTTCTCAGAAAATTAGGAAACAACCTCAAGACCCAGAAATACCACTTTTGGGTATATATCCAAAGGATGCTTGATCATGCTACAAGGACATGTGCTCAACTATGTTCATAGCAGCTTTGTTTTTCACAGCCAGAACCTGGAAACAACCTAAATGCCCCTTGACTGAAGAATGGATAAAGAAAATGTGGTACATTTACACAATGGAGTACTACATAGCAGAAAAAAATAACGACAGCTTGAATTTTGAAGGAAAATGGATGGAGCTAGAAAACATCATTTTGAGTGAGGTAACCCAGACACAGAAAGACAATTATCACATGTACTAACTCATAGGTGGTATTTAAACATAAAGCAAAGAAATCCAGCCTACAAACCACAATCCCAAAGAACTTAGACAATGAGGACACTAAGAGAGACTTACATAGATCTAACCTACATGGGAAGTAGAAAGTAGAAAAAGACAAGATCTCCTGAGTAAATTGGGAGCATGGGGACCTTGGGGGAGGGCTGGAGGGGGAGGAGAGAGGCAGGGAGGGGAGCAGAGAAAAATGTAGAGCTCAATAAATATCAATAAAAATACATATATATATATATATATATAAAGAATCACTTTCTTGACACCAACAGCATCCAGGAGCCCTTTGCTCCCAGCAGCGTGGTTAATCCCCAGTGCTTTGAGTCAACAATATCTTTATATTGGGCAGCCAGGTGCTTCTGCAGAGAGTTAACAAAAGTCTATATATTGACCTAACTCTAAATTCCTGAACTTTGTCCTCACCAGTGATGTCAAGGTTGCACGACTGTCTTTGCTTTTGGAAGCTCCTTGGATGTTACTCATAGCAATGGTTTAGCATGTTTTCTACGCTCTGAAAACCACTTACCATACATCAAAGCATCCATAGCAGGTGACGTACATTCTGCCCTCCCTGCAGGGATGGGTCTTCTGCTCTGTTTTCTTCTAAAACCCTGCTATTTCAACCAGCACAAGAGCTGCTCACACATCTGGGCATCCTCTTCACATCAACAAGTACAGAAATGAATTAGAAGGAGGTTGTTTTTATGGCTAGTAACAAATATTGAAAACAATAACGCAACTAGAATTTGCCAGGATCTTCTCCCATACTCTTAAGAAAGCAGTTATTCATTGGTCAGCAGACATGGGCCTATGTGCTACATTAGTTGAGTCAGTTCAGGAAGCAGGTGATTCAGGCTTAATTTTTTTAAATTTATACTCGTGGAACTAGCATCCAAATAGTTTCAGAAGTTTTTTTTTTTATCTACTGCAAGGATGAAGTATAAACAACAAATAAACTTAACTTCCAATTTACTTAAGGGGTATATCTCTCTAGACAGTGATGCAAATTAGAATTTGATCATATTTCTCAGTTTTTTCATGAACCAGATTAAAATAGATTATCTCCAAGAACATTCCTCAGGTGACTGACAAAGTGAATTTTCAAAAGTAAAAATGTAAAATATTAAAGCAGTACACTGGACTTCAGCCTCAGAAGAATCCTAGCGATGTAGCGTCTTGCAAGATTCAACCTGAGCTTTCTGACTCTCTTAAAGCTATCAACACTAACTTAAAGGCATAGTCATTTTCAGTTGTATGGATTGTTTATCACTGATGTCTTTGGTCACTTTAATATTAATTAGTTTACTAGTAATAAGGTTCACTAATAAGTCAATAAGTTGAACTAATTAGATGAATTTCGACTCTAATGACCGACTAGAATTTGTTTTAGCCTTTAGACAATCTGTACATAACTGAGACTGTCCTAGAAGTTGCTGTATAGCCAACTCAAAATCAACCTGCCTCAGCCTCCTGAGTCCTAAAATTATAGGCATGTACTACCATACCTGGCTAGAGGGTGATATTACTTTTTAAGTGTAACATTCACAAGAGAAGAACGAGTTTGGTTACCAAGGGATAGGCTGCTGGGTTTTTGTTTTGGTCAACAGACTTGGGTTACGTAAGCCTTTGCTCACGAAAATGTCCTTTCCCGTGACTCATGGGATTTCCAGTTTTCATTGTATGTCTTCCAAACAATGGATAAATAGGCATAAGATCATAAAAGGGAAAATCTCCCCTAAAGGTTCCCAGAGGACTCACCACAGTCTGTCTGTATGCCAAGCTAGAGTCGGTATCTGGAGGTCTGTAGAGCCTTCCCGAGGCCTTGGAGAAGTTCTGTGTTGTCACGGCACACAGAATTGAGATGTTCCGGAGGAAAGTAAAGAAAAGCCCCAAAGCCCTTTCTAGACACAGCACTACATCCTGCTGTGGAAAGGAGTTCCTGGTCACTAGTGGTGTTGGAGCACTAGCAAGACTGTGATGTTGCCTGCTGATAACCAGGACGCAGCCAATGTTTGCATGCTTGTCCCAGAACTTGGCTTCCAGCTTCCTGGGAGAACAGTGTGAAGTCACAAGACTCCAGAGCCTGAGCGCTGCCACAGAGATACCGGGTTTTCCAGGGCTGTTCATTCATAAACAGATGAAGTCAAGCTAAGAGAGATGCTGCCCCTTAGTGAAGGAATTGGGGGAGATGAAGCGGGAAGGTTGGCCTTTTTTGAGGTCACTTTTCCCTGTCAGAACTCAGGCAAAAGTGAAGGAAATGGTCACTGAAGGGACCGAGGCCCTTTAGGAACTGCTGTAGTTTGTCAGACAACAGAGGGGGTGAGGTCCAAAAGAGCCTGTCTTTGGGCTTCCTAACCCTGGAGGTTAGGCTAATTCAGAACGGTACAGTTTCTGGGGAGAAATTAAGCATGAGCATATCTTTTCCCTGGGAGAAGTGCTGACCCTGGAGGAATTTAAAATGCTTTACAATGCTTCTCAATGAAGTTTTGTGGGACTGGAGGCAGCTCTGAGTATGTAAAGCCCTGACTAAGTGTTTGTTGTTGACATGAGCCCGCCACATGAAGGACCACAGCCTCAGATCCCCGGGAAAGTGGCAAAGCCTTCTTTGGGAGTCTGATTTGCTAATGCTGTTGGTGTGTGCAGAAAATGTCCACCATAGCTTTCTTCCCCTGGATATTTGCAGCCTGAAGAGTGCACCCCTATAGAGACTGCACCTACTGGGGTTGGTTAGACCTTTCTCCTCGATCCAGCTATTTACTGTAAACCCTGCCTCCATGTTTATCTGTGTGTAATAATCCACCTCCTTTTAAAACTGTGTGCAATAGCCCTGCCTTGCTGTTCAACTGTATATAAGGAACATGCTAAGCTTCCTGGGTGCTGTGGTTTCTCCATCAGAAAGCCCAGAAACCCAGCCCCAGCTTTTCTGTGTCCATATGTCCATGTGTCTGTCATTTCCTTATTCCCTTGTGGCACCAGTCAGGGCAAGTCCATGGAGCCACACAAGGATGCAGTAGATTCTGTCCTCTGTAACTGGGCAGCGACACAGTGGAGTTAACCTTCTGATAGAAAAGACAGTACATTTTGTTCACATTTTCCACAGGAGAAGGGTCTCAGTGAATTTTGTTTGTTTGTTTGTTTGAAGACAGGGTTTCTCTGTGCAGCTTTGGAGCCTGTTCTGGAACTAGTTCTTGTAGACCAGGCTGGCCTCAAACTCACAGAGATCCGCCTGCCTCTGCTTCTGAGTGCTGGGATTAGAGGCATGAGCCACCACCACCCAGCTCAGAGATTTTTTTAAGAATATTCAACACAGAGAAAAATTTTATTATTGTTCTGTGTTTTGCTGTGCTGTGGGTTGAGTCCAGAGCGTCACGTGTAAAGGCAAGTACTCTACCTCCAAGCTCCAGCCTCAGTTCCCAAAATGGATTGTTTTTTTTTTTAAATGAAATTCTTTTCTAAGTCATTCAATGCAGCTGTTTTTGTTTACTTTGCCTTTTTTGTTTACTTTGATTACCAATGATTCCTTTTGCCCCCTTGAAAGATAATTTCAGAAATAATCCTTGAAAGATAATAGCCATAGTACTTTTTAGTGAGTGATTTGCTGGCTTTGGTTACTTTAGCACATAATTCTTATACCGGAGTGATACTTATCACTACATCACCAGTATTACAATGAGGGTACTGATCTTATCCTTACCGTCCTTTCATTCAAACCCATTGAGGTTTTACCAGTTGCTGCAGTAATGTCCTTCATAGTCAAGAGACCCAGCTAGAATCACATGCCACCTTTGCACATCCATTTTTTCTTTAGTGCTCCTTGAATCTGTGATGGTTCCACAGACCTTGTCTGTCTTTCCTGATCCTGACTGTTTTGAAGATCACAGGTGATGAGGGAGTGGGGTGTTTCTCACCATCTGACAAGTCCTTGTGTTCATTTTAAGTTTTCAGCTTTAGTAGAGAGAGTGCAAACCTAAAGCCAGTTCTTCTTCCTGCAGCATCACATATGATTTCAATCTGTCCTGACATTGGCAATGTTAAGTTGATTGTCTGATTGACTAAAGTAGTGTTAGGAGCAGACCTGGAAGATGGCCCTGTGACCCCCCTTCCATGGTTGCATGGGAAAGGGATGGTTGTCCAGGAAGAACTGATCTAAACAAATCACCTCTGTAAAAAACAAGAACATTTGGTCTGGCCAATCGCAGAAGGAAAAACAAGATTTAAAGTGTGGGTTGGACTTCAACTCCAAGGAGTTTCAGTTTGTCTCAGTAAATACCAGAGCAGAGAACAGTTACCCCCAGGGATGGTGCATCTCCTCAGACGATAGTCCACATGGAGCAGAGGTCCAAGGTCCTACATATGTAAGGAACCAAACTCGGCCAGGAACTTGAATGAGGCTGCAAGGTGGAATCGCTTCCTCAAAACACTCCAGGTAAGGATCCAGCCTGGCTGGGAGAAAACACAGATAAATCTGCCTCATGTCTGATTTAGACACCATTAGTGCATGTTGTTTCAAGTTATCAAGTTTCTGATAATTAAGTACATATCAACAGAATACTAGTATGGGATCTCTATCAGATTTCTCTACTGTTTTCCTTTAGTACTCAAATAAGGAAGAAGTATAAACAACTAATAAGTGACAGGCAAACCTTCACTTGCTCACCAAACATTTGCTTACTAGCTTAAACACCCACTGCTGTTGAGTGGATTAATTGCAATATGGCTATCCAAATGGGGCTTTCCTAACTGTTGTCTCTTCTGCACAGATCAGGTGACAAAACATTCAGGGAAGGGTTTTCTATTCTCATGTTTCCCCTTTTAGTGGGTTTTATGAATCCCATGTTATTCAAGAATTATTGTTCACTTGTGCTATTACTCTGCCTGCTCTATTTGAGTTAGTTTTGCACCCTTTGGTGGGCCCCACCATCTGTTCAATGCTCCCTTGTTTTCTGGGTAAAGCTATTCAAGGTTATCTTTCCCTGCTTCAACTCTAGAACAGCTATTTTTTCCATGCAATTCTAGTTTCTTTGCTCCTGCTCCTCTTCCTCCTTCCTCTTCTTTTCCTCCCCGTTTGGTACAGGTTCTCACTACATAGCCCCAGCTGGCTCAGAACTCACTCTGGAGTTCAAGCTTGCCTCAAACTCACAGAAATCCTCCCGCCTCAGCCTCCCAACATTTTAGTTTCTTTTAATGGAAATGTCAGGGATATATCACAGGTGCACAGCTATTTATGTTTATATTGCTTTTTATTGTTTACTTATTCTTTAAGAATGTCACTGATATATATGATAGATATATATGATATATTATGATCAATATTCACCCCACTTCCCTCTATGTTTATATTTCTTTTTATTGTTTAACTATTCTTTGAGAATGTCACTGACAGGCCTCTATTATATATTATTATATAATAATATTTAATTTTAATATGCCTCTTTTATTATGTAACAATTATATTAAATATACAAATATAATAAGCTTTTGACTCATATGCAGAATCGCACATTTTGAAGCTCATACCTGCAGATGTGCTTTGTTTTTCTGGACAATGGAAACGCCAAGCAAAGTCAGCACATGTTTTCATCTCAATTCTAGGTATACACTTACTCTGCTCAAATGTTCCACTTTTGTATTGCTGATTGAGTTGCAACATACTGGGATGTACTGAAACTAAAAGAAGGTATGGGGCTAGAGAGATGGCTCAGTGGTTAAGAGTACTGGTTGTCCTTCTAGAGGACTCCAGTTCAATACCCAGCATCTATATGATGGCTTCCAACTGGCTGTAAGTCCAGTTCCAGGGGAATCTCACCTCACTCTGAGTGAGTAACCAATGAATGTAAAAATAAACGCTTATTTTTAAAAAGGTACACAAATATAATTTTTAGAGTCTTGGAGTACCCAAATAAGGGCATCACAATACTTCAGAAATGAAAACCAAAAATCTATGCCTGCCCAGACCTCAGAATGAGACTTATTCAAAGAAAGGATCCTTGCAACTAGAGTTAGGGCATGTTGGGTGAAGGTTTGTCATGAATCCAATGACTGGTGTCCCTCTAAGAATATCATAGGTAGACAGAGGGAGAAGTGAGTCCAGCATCTACAAAGCAAAGAGCCACAGGGATTCCAGAGATCACCAGATGTCAGGGAGAGTCAAGGAAGAAAACATCAAAGCCTCAAAAGCGAGCTCCACCCCTCTGCAACCTTGATAGAAAAGCTGGGATATCAAACAAAAGAGTAGGAAGTAATTCCAAGGTTAGCAGCAGCTGGAAGAGACCACCACTCCTAGAGATGAGAGGATACGGAGCAAGGCAGATGCCCTAGTCCCAGAAGCCATGTCAACTGGTAGGAGTCAGAATCAAAGCAGAAAACGTTACTTCTACTGAAATACCATTCAAGAAGATGGCTGCCTTGCTCTTTCTGCAAACCTTCAGCCTCCTAACAGAGGCCCCCACTGAGCAATCCCAGAGGAAGCCATCTGACCAGGAGGCCTGGAAATGTAGGTGACCGCCTGTCTTCAGTTGTCATACACACCACGGGGGAAGGCATGGCAGGAAATCTGGGAGCAAGCAGGACTGTGAGCAGCAGAGGATGACTCGGCTCTCTGAGAACAGGCTTTGGCTTTGGGGAACAGGGATGGGGAAAGGTGCCGAGTGGTACTTGACTGCACTGGCTACCACTGAGTCCTTGAATCAGTTTCTTTTTAAAAGCATTTGGAGCAAGCGTTGCAAAATATTAACATGGTAAAATTTGTAATATGCGTTACTAGATGCCCACCATGTTCCTCTCTATACATTTCTGAATGATTGGAATACTTCCCAAGAAGAAATACTATAGAAAAAAAAGGCATGTCCCAGATTGGTGGTATGGTGGTTTGAATAAAAATGGTCCTCATAGCCCCAATGGGAGTGGTACCATTAGGAGCTGTGGCCTTGTAGGAGTAGGTGTGGCTTTGTTGAAGGAAGTACCTCCCTTTGTTGGAGGAGGGGCAGACTTTGAGGTCTCAGAAGCTCAACCAGGCATATGGCTCTCTTTCTACTGCCTGCTGATCTGGATGTAGAAATCTTGACTCTGTCTCCAACACCATGTCTGCCTGCGTACTGCCATGCTTCTCTCATTACGATAATGGACTAAACCTCTGAAACTGTAAGCCAGCCCCAATGAAATGTTTTCCTTTATAAGAGTTGTTGTGGCCATGATGTCTCTTCACAGCAATAGAAACCCTAACTAAGTCAATGGTGTTTTCACGTCCAGACTTACTTCTGTTTTCCACTGTGTTCCCAGGGTTGCTACAAAGTCTCTCAATGAACAGTGGCATCTGTGTGGGTTTCATAGGCTTAGTCACCACCAGCATTGACTCTTTGGCGTGCTGGCACATTAAGGGAAAGGTGGGAAAGCAATAGTAATTGAGAAAGTCACAGGGAAAGGACAAAGGAGAGAAACTGGAGAGGACTTGGAAGAGAGCAACATATCAGCTTGAGCTCTCCATGAGAGCACCTGCCTATGATATTTGGTTTTAGCCACTTACGACCTGGGGGACTATGAGCAAGTGGCTGGCTGCCCCATGCCTCTATTATTGGTCAAGTAAAATGTGAATAGACTCAATGAGTGCGCTTTTTCAAACAATACTTCACACCGTGTTGGACATGTTGGTTACTATTATTGCTTTTATTTTTTCTTCTTTGTGCCTTCAGCGTTACCATAGCTCCTGCTGTTTGACAAGCACATTCAATCATATACAGGAGAGTACTGTTTGCTTCTTTGAGTCACGCGTCTCTGGAACAATCTGCTCCTGGTTGAATGACAAGGAGTTGAATACAGCATTGCCTTGATTTGGCCACTTGATGATATGATATCAAACAGTCTTGGCTTAAGTACATCTCAGGAGGAATTATTTACACATGAGCAAAGAAAGACTCCATGAGCCGCTCTCATCAGGCAATGCCACCTTAGTAGTTCACATGGAAAGGGTAGTCCTCCGCATTAACTGTCCTGCAGCAACAGGCACAAAGAAGACAATGTTCCACAAGAGTCACAAAGACGATCTCATAGGCATTATTATGCGATGTGCTCAACAACCTTTTTGCTCTCTTAGGCTCCTCCCCCACAAGACCATGGGAACACAGAAGGGGGCCCATACTATGACCTTCCCTCAAATGAGTATTTGAGAAAAGAGGGCAAGAGAATAATCAGTGGCCAAGTCCTTAGAATAATGGCGTAAGGAAGGCTCATTAGATACCTGGCGCACAGCCAAGGGCCTCACAAATCCTGTTTTGGTTCATTCCCACATCATTGTAAAATGGGGAATCATGATAAGATGGACAGATTGGTTGTTGTATTAAATAAAATACTCATATAAACATAGAGTTTAGGAGCCTAAATCTTCAATGTATGTTTTCTGTTACTTGCACTATCATCACTACTTTGTAAATAAAAGAAATCGATTTGGTGAGGTTACCAAATCTACCTGACGCTTCACGGACAATGAGTGAGGGTCAGAGCTTATTGCCAGCCTCTGCCTTGCACTCATAAGTCCCACCCCATCTAGCTTTCCCGATTCGATGCCCAATAGGCATCATAAGCATTTCTCAAGCCCAGGCTGCTCCTAAATGACAATTCTGCCCTTGAGTTGCTCAAACAAAAATAAAGTCAAGCCAACAAAACCCACACTTGATTGTTGTTGTTTTGTTAGCAAATTTGATTTGCTCTGGTTTTCCCATTTTTCAGGAATCCAATCTTCCTAATTTCTTCTATCACATTATGAAGTAGGTCCAGTGACCGTAATCCCTCCCCTAGATTATTCTGCCAGGCTCTCTGTAGTTTCTAAGTGCAAAAGTCAGTTTTAGCATTCCAACCTATGAGATATGCAGACGTCTACCCAAAACCCTCTCCTGGCTTCTCAGCTCCCGCAGAGCTAAACTCGAAGTAAACTCCCATGGTAACCTGTGTGCCCTTAGCCCAAGGCTGTCTCTAACCTTGTTTCTTTCTCCACCTGCGGCTCTCAGGCCCAAGAATCCTATTCTATGTGCCACGAAACTGCCCCTGGGTCATCACATATCAAAAAATATCAGTTCTCATTCATTCTTTGTGCTGTTTGCCCTACTTTATTTTTCTCTGTATCACTTGTTACTCTCTGACATATGTATGTGATGTCCCCTCAACTATCCCTGTCTCCTACAGTGGAATGGCATGCTTTTCCTCTATTTGCAAAGTTTGAGAAACAGGTAACAACTGATAGTATCTTTCCCCAAGTTTTAATTTTTCACAACTGCCCAAAAATAGTATTTGAAGACAAAAGTCATCCCCCATGCCTTACTATCTCTTGAGCTAACCCTGTAAAACTTCAATAAAACTCTTCATCATCCTCCTAAACCCAGAACCACTCACATTGGCAAGGAACAGACCCTCCAGTTTCTGTTGAAGCTGAGTATGGTAGCCATCTCTTCATTACTTAACTTGAAGTCAAAGACCTAGAGAAGCCAGAGTTCCAAAAACATCGTTAGCAAGTAAAATGCTGGTGAGTAAAATTCTAGTGTTTCTCCTATTAGGTCCACACTGAATACAAACTATTCTCTAAATTAAGACTGTGTTGTTTATAGGGTTTAGTACTTCAAAAGGAAGGAGACCAGGTTTGCAGCTATGCTCAGTGAGCAGTGACTGTGATTCCTTAAGGACAACTGCACAGTTAATCTTCCAGGAGGCATTTCTTCAAATTTAGTCCATTCCTCTTCTCCTGCAAGCAGGGGGTGTGTGTAGGCCAGAACAGTCTGTTCATGGGTAGGGCAGTCTATGGCTCATGATCTAAGTGCTCAATGGTAAGCAGGGTTATTTGCAGTGATAAAAGGTACAGTTGCTACTCCCTGCCCCCTACCCAATGGTGATTCATCTCAATTCTGTTGTCTTAGCCAATGTTCTATTGCTGTGAAGGAACACCATGACCATGGCTACTCTTAATAAGGAAAACATTTAATTAAATGAACATTTTGTTCATTTGGTTGTGAACAAAAAGTCCAAGAATCCAGTAGTTGCTCAGTCCACAAGACTGGATGTCTCAGCTGGGCTTCAGTATGTGCTGGAATCCCAAGAAGTGGGGTCCAATGCAAGTGAAGGAATGGATGTGCTAGCAAGGAGAGAGCAAAGAGAAAAAGTTTCCTTCTTCTATGTCCTTATATAGGCTTCCAGCAGAAGGAGTGCCCAAAACTAGTGTCTTCCCACCTCCAGATCCAAATCAAAGGCATGTGTCTTCCTGCCTCAAAGGTCCAGACTAGAAGTGGATCCACCCACTTCAAAGCAAGCAAAAATAATCTCTCATAGATGTGCCATCCATCTCTGGATTGTTGTTCACTCGGATGTAGTCAGTTTGACAACCAAGAACAGCCATCACATCTATTGAGGCGAGCTCCCTGGGACAAGCATTCACAAGGAGGACAGTAGAAGGAAGGACACACTGGCAAAACAGGGATGGATTGAGAAGCTTAAGGGCAGGGTCCCCTCTCTTCTACTTGACTGAGGAATAGCAGATGATCATTTTAGATCTTACCTGAATGTTCTCCTGCATGTGGGTGAGTGTCACAGACTTGGGGATGACTGCCACATTCCTCTGGATGTGAAAGAGGATCAGAACCTGTGCGCATCGAGAGGATAACAGGTACCCACTTAATACCCACTTACAAGAGCCTCTCCTAGTGTAAGGGAAATATATCTGTGGCTAGGACAGCTTTAGCCATGACAGTTAGAAATTAACTAAGGATTCCACCATTAGGAACTCCTCGCAGCCCTACTCTCATACCCTTGGAAACAAGACCACGATTTCCCTAGTTAAGAATATGAAGATTGGTGTTCAAAGGACCAAGACCCTGCACAGTTGGCAGCCAGCCCCAAAGACATGTTCTTGTGGTATGGCCTGGGAACTTGGCAAGAAGCTGATGGACAGAGGCAGTCCTGGCTTCACCAGTACCAGATGTATTTCCTGGGCATCCCAACAGACTCACAGTTCCCATTTCTTCTTCTCCAAGGGATTAAATCAGGTAACACAATAAAACAAGAATAGCACGAAGGATTGCTGGAGAATAAGAGGAAAAAAATCCAACAGTATTTTACCTGGGCTGGGGTTTTCTTGTGCTTTGCAGCAATCTCCTTAATCTTGGGATCCTCTAGTAGTGAAGGGTCCTCTGGCTTGGCCCTAAGTGCAGAAAGGTAGCTGGAGTGAATATCATCATTGTGAATATTACTACCAGGACGGTGACAAAGACGAACATTGCAGCCTTTCCCACTTGCAAGGCAACCAGAGGACCTGAAAATTTTTATCTTTCACATGGAGCTTTACCAATCTGAGAAGTCTGTCATGGCACTGGTTGGCCGAAATGGAGCATTGCCAGAGTCAAATATTCTCTCTCTCTCTCTCTCTCTCTCTCTCTCTCTCTCTCTCTCTCTCTCTCTCTCCCTCTGTCGCTCTTCCTTCCCCAACCTCTGCCACACAAACATGTGCCAGTCCTGTGGCCAAATGCATTGCTATAGACACATTTTTTTCAGGTGCCTTAGAAATTCAGAGCAATATTAGCTAATTATGAAACATGAATTTTGAGTGATAAAGTAAAGCACCACTCAGAAACCTTACCAAGGTCTCTCTGGAGAGCCAAGGGGGCTGTAGGCTGTGACACTGATACCCTTGGAGTGACAGAACTGAATTAGTTTTTCCTGAGTGAGGTATGGGTGGCACTTGACCTGCAAGAGAAAATATCTCCATCACTAGGGAAGTTGGCCTTCCTGAGTGGCTCAGATGGAACTCTGGGCACAAGAAAAGATCAACACAAAGGCCAAACACAACCCACTGATAGATGTGCTACAGACCAGACCCAGAAATCTGCCTCCCACCTCCCTAAGTATCCTGAACACTGATCCCTGAAAGACGACTTGGTCCATTGGTCTGCAAATGTTGAAGCAGTCACAAAGCAAGATTCTTTCACCAAAGGGAATTTACCTGGTTGGTCACTGGCTTATGTTTCAGTCCAGGCTTGTTCAGGAGCCTCTCAATCTGTAAGTGGTTGAAGTTGGAGATGCCCAGGGCTTTCACCAGCCCCTGGTCCACCAGTTCCTCCATGCCCTATTACAGGAAGGAATGCAGTTTAGATGGCTGTGGGAGGATCCAGGGATGCTGGCTCAGCTTTACAATGATGCAGGATACTGGTAAATTTGCAATGAATCCACCATTACAAGTTTAGCTAAGCACTAAAAGCAAGTCTCAGTCCAGACCAGGATGCCCTCCGGCTGTTTCAAGCCCCACTACCCGATCTCAAATATGTGAAATGAGAAACATGTGAAGGCTTCGCATGCTTTCTGCTCTCTATTCATCCAAGCCTGGGTCATTCATCAAGGAGGCTCTAGTCTGTGGAATGGCATCACTTTGGTGGGATGTCTTTTAAAATTAGTTGTCTTCTGCTATTGAGGATTATTAAACCTAGGGCCTCTCATATACTAAATAGACACTCTACCACTGAGCATTACAGCCCTTTTTAAAATTTGTGATTGAAGGGACTCTGGCCATCTTGAGCATGGCCAGCGCTCTAGCAAGCCCTGCCTTTCTACCCCTTTATCTCTGTCTTGCTAAAAAAACATTAGATTACAATCCTGAAGCTAGCCACCAAGGTCTGTCTCCCTTATTTGGCCACCTCCACCTCCCGAGGCTAACTACCAAGGTCCAGCAATTAAAGTATTGAAGTCCAGCCATCGAAAGTCCCCTTTGGCTCACCTAATTAGCATGCCCAATTAAAATTAGACACCTCATCCTAACATTGGGTTTCTCCTTGTACCTTTATAAACTGCCATTTTCCTGTGTGCCACATCTGTCTCCTCTCTATGCAGAGGCAGTCCTTGTGTGTGCACGCACACATGTGCATCCTTCCTCCCTCTCCTGACAATACCCCTTCCCCTTTTCCCTCGTCCTCTATCGCCTGTCTTTGTCTCTTATTTCTTGTCCTTTGTCCCTCTAGGGCAAACAAATCTCCTTTGTGCTGAGAACTTGGTCTGAGAACTTGGTTTTTGGGGTCCTGAGCCAACACTTCTCCTTTCAGGGATAGTATCTCTCTACCCAAACTATCCTTGACCTTTATGATAACTAGTTTTATGTCAACTTGACACAAGGTAGGGTTATTTGGGAAAATGGACTTAATTTTAAAAATTACCTTCATAAGATTTGCGTATGGGTAAGTCTGTAGGGCATTTTCTTAACTAGTGATTGACGCGGGAGGGCCCAAACTATTGTTGGTGTTGTGAGACCTGGGCAGGTAGCCCTAGGGCGCATAAGAAGGCAGGTTGAGCAGGCTAGTAAGAGCACTACCCCGTGGCCTGTGCTCCAGTTCCTGCCTCCAAGTTCCTGCCCCGACTTCCCTCCACAATAGAATATGAGCTGTAAATGCTCATTGCGCTTTCATCCCAACAACAGAAACCATAGGCAAACTTACTCTGCAGTTCAGCCAGGATTCGAACTGGTGATCCTCCCGCCTCTGTCTTCAGCTTGGCTAGGGTTATGGTCCTGAAGTCAGCTGCTGGTCTAGGTTCTAAGACCTTTCTTCCTTTACAACCACAGTTTGGCGTGCAGTGGGGGAAGGCCATTCAGATATACTGGCCCTGGTGGGAGAACCTGGCCCAGAACTGAAATGGGCCTGAAAGTTGTCCCATTGACTGCTTGTCCTAAAAACATCCTCCAATCCCAAAGACCTAGGGTTTATTTATGTATTTATTTATTTATTGCCTATAAAGAGCTTGTGGCAACCACAAATCAAACACACATTTATATTTTGTTTATTGTACATTCCTGTTGGGAGTTTCTAGAATGTAAAAAAAAAAAGTAAGCAATGTACTTTCTACTTGAGAGTCTCCCCCCCCACCCCAGGAGTCTCAATATGTACACCAGGTTGGCCTTGAATTTATAGAATTCCACCTCCTAGTCCTGGGATTAAAGGAGTGTGCCACCACACCCAGCCGGCTTGAGATTCTAACAGTTTAACTAAAGTTCTAGGGGCCCCCTCAGTGAGTCAGCTGCCTTAGTGCTGAGGCTACCTCAGCTTCACTGACAGCTGACACAGCCTCAAGAATCAAGGATGGAAGGAGAGAATCCACTGGGTCCCAGAGGAGACATTAGAAGTAGACTTCAAACTGGGCATAGAAAAATGCCATGAGAAAAGGCAGTAAACTCCTGAACAGACTGTGGGGAAGGAGAAGCAAGGGCTTAGAGGTAGGGACGAGCAGGGTGTGTTCAGTTGACACTGTCTACTGTTTCTCAATCTTGGCTGCATCTTGGACCCCCTGAAGGCTATAAAAGAAATGGGTGTCTAGACTCCACTCCCAGGACTTCTTACTGATTTCCTTTGGGATGCAGCATGGATAGTAGGATGTTCAAAATACCCTCTGTTGATTTTAATGTACCAGGATGATAAATAAGCACTAGGGTGAGTGAGGAGTGAAGAAGACTTTACTAGGCAAGACAGTTTAACATTGATGAGATCTGAAGGTCCCAGCATCTTCCCAGTGGGGAGGAAACCAAACACTACTCCATGACCTGGGTCAGGTTTGCTTTGGGTGTATCTGTCCTTCCTTACACTCAATTCTCTTCCCCTATTATAGATTGTGGCCAATGAACTTTCTATTGGATTGATTGTGGATCCATAAAACTACCCTATCCAGACATATTCCATCCTGCCAAGATCAAATCAGAGCAGTATGGTATCTTTTTATGTCTGTAAAGCTTTTATTTAGGAATCATTGTTGGAATTATTCGTGAGACAGCAAATCAGGACCAGTGTAAGATACTGTGGCAGAGTTGTCATCTTAATATGACATCATTTTAAGAGCTATGGTGAAAGTGTTATGGAACAAACTTTAGACACACTAGTGTTCATATCACACAGTAAAATATTATGAAGATATTTAAGAGGCTAAGTTTTAATCTAATAATACATACAGTCGCCATCTTCTCTAATTAGTACCCTCAACTCGCTGCAAAATGAACAACTAAACCAGGCTGTCTGTGATCTTGGGATACACACTGCAACACCGCTGATTCTGTGTGCATAAGCCATTCTGTTATTTGTTAAGCATCAATCAAGTGGGACCATACTATAGAGCCTCCTTATGGTTATAGTTTTGGGGTTAATATTTTTTCCTTTCATAACTAATGCCAGAAGCCTCATCCAGTATTAAAGATCCAACCATATGTACCCAAGTTGTAAAAGACTGTTTCTGTTTGGTTAAACCAAGCCTTGTGCTTGCTCTACAAGCATTCTGCCAGAGAATAATCCCCAGCCTCCAGTCTCTCATTCTTCCAAATTCCTTGTAACAGATGTTCTGCTACTAGTGGGCAAATTTAATGATTCACTTGCCAAGGAAAATTCCTTTAAATATATTTCCAGGTTTCTTGGGGAGATGAAATAGATGAAGAAACATCTATTCACCCCAGATGGGGTACCAACAACAAACAGACTGAAGAAGAATCCTGCCCAAGTCTAGTTCTTGAAACAGTGAGTTTAATTGGGCTAACTTAGGAGTGACTATACCCACAAAGAAAAGGACATTCCTCAGCAGTGTGTGAGCAACCTGTGCAGGTAATCACAGCCTCTCTAACTTCACAGCAGCAGGCAGGCCGTGCCCCAGGACAGTGTTCCTCAGCACCAGGGTTTCCAATGTCGCCACGGGGGGCAGAAAGTCTGCCCTGCTTTTCTGCCTTCACCCTCAGTTGTCACATGGGTTTTGCGCTCTTCTTATCATGACCAGTTAAAGCTCAAAGTGGCAAGAGCACTGTGCTAGTAGATAAGCACTTTGGGACACACCATGGAAAAGTAACATTTCATCAATTCCATTCTTTCTAGAGAAGGCAAGTTTCCTAGAGTCGGAAATGCAATGTAATTCGGGGCAACCTGACAAACAATACACTAATTCTTGGAGTCTGTTTTTTCTAATCATTTATGACTTGTTCTTTCACTTTGTCCCACCTGTTAGCATTTGCAAGACGATAGTGGTTAAACTGGCTAGTTCTATGTCAACTTGGTACAAGCTACAGTCATCAGAGAGGAGGGAACCTCAGTTGAGAAAATGCCTCCATGAGATTAGGCTGTAGGCAAGTCTTTAGGGTATTTTCTTAATTAGTGATTGGTAGGGGAGGGTCCAGCCTACTGTGGGTGGTGCCATCCCTGGGCTGATGGTCCTGATCTTTATAAGAAAACAGACTGAGCAAGCCATGAAGAGTAAGCCAGTACGAAGTACGTTTCCATAGCTTTAGTATCGGGTCCTGACTCCAGGTTCCTGCCCTGTTTGAGTTCTTGTCTTGACTTCTTTTGTTGATGAACAGTGATGTGGAAGTGTAAGCTGAATATACCCTTTTCCTCCCCATGTTGGTGTTTCATCGCAGCTATAATAACCCTAACTCATACAGTGGTAAAAGTTATTAGAGACAAACAATCAAATTTTAATTCATTTTTGCATGATTATGCAAGTCAAGGCCTCAACTGGTCTAAAAAGCACAACACTTGTGTTCTCTGATGTCTACATGTGTATTTACCACCAAGCAGGACACTCAAAGCCTCGGTAGCTGTTGAGTCACACGTTTTCTTTATGACCTGACAACTTACAAGTCTTCTAGGTGAAGATTTTATATTCCGTACATGGAGAAGCTAACGACCAATGGGCTCTTTGATTAAATTTCTATATTTTAGCTATTTTAATCCTTGCCACACTCTAACGATATGCATTATTATTATATATTATGTTTTTTTTTAATGACAAGGACAGTGAGGCTTATAGCAGTTAAATGTTTACTCCAAGTTGCCCAATTGTTATGAGCCCCCAGGGCATCCCCCTGTTTCCAGGACAGCATGTTTATATCAAATTGTGATGCACTGTGTTTCCTGCCTCACTTAGAGCTCAGTGTAAATAGGGTCAAAGGGAACCCCAATCCATCTGGTGGTGAGTAAAATGTACTGAGAGAACTGGAGAATTCAGTGATGAGATCCCATACAAGGCCCATGGGCTGTTATCCCAGGGTGGAGTCAATGGGTATCTGACAAACTTATCTCTTTGAGCACATTTTAAAGAAACTGGAACCTACCTCCCAAGCATCCAAGAATGTGGATTTACTGGTGAGAATATCGCCTTTTTCATCTGTGGGGAAAACTCTTTCCCAGGTGGTAATGGAAAACAACAAACCCATCGGAATCTGCTGGTAGATAACCATTCCTGTGGAGAGAGTTCTCAGGACAGAGCAGTAAGAACCCCCCTCACCTGCACAGCATCTGTTCAAGCTCTAGAGAACACACATCAAAAGAGCCTCGGGGCCATCTCTGCTCAGTCTCCCACAATATGTATTTCTTCTATTTCTGATACTGCTGGCTTGGCTTTACAATCTGCTTTTAGTATATTGCAGAAGCCATCATTAGCACCATGAAAATTAACCCAGCATACCAAGACCCATATAAACTTGGAGGAAATTTTAACTTCAAAGCCATTAGGCAAACATTCAATAGGAAGGGTATAGCAGCAGCTAGCATCTGTTGTCACAACCTGCTGAATGATTGGATTTGGAGTGGCACGCCACCATCACTGTAGCTGGTCTTGAGGGGGAAAGGCTAAGAATTCCATTTCCTCCAAGCTCTTGAGAGCAGGCAGGAGGAGGTCCCTGGGCACTGAGTGACAGTTTTCCAGAGTAGGTTGACTGCCTCCCAGCATCAACAGGCTGACAGTGCATGAGTGCACTTGGGCGAACAGGAGTGTTGAGTCTGAATACTATTCCAGACTCTCCTATAAGGTTCCCCAGGAGAGGACCGCTGGGTGCGGAGTCCATAGGAAGGTGACAGGCCGGTCATGTGTAGCTGGGCTGGCAAGAATCACAGTTCTCCAAAACAGAATTAAAGCAAAACCTAAGCATGTGCCATCCCCAAGCATCAAATGCTGATCCAGAACCCTTCTAGGCCACAGTCCTTCTGTTCTGTGCAAGAGATCCCGTCTCCTCTCTCTTTCCCGACCCCAGCTCAGGCACAGCTGCTGGTTTCTGATACTAGCTCAGCTGCTACAGACGGGGCAAAGAGCAGCTCAAACCTGGAATCCCTGTGGCCAGTGAACTAGATACAGGTCCAGGTAGTCCAGTTTCAGATCCGTGAGGGTTTTCTGAAAGGCTTTCTTCACCAGGCTTTTCTCAGGTGAGCCACAGCTGCAGGTGACAAGGAGACATTAGGTCTGGGTAAAGAAAGGGCCGCTCCACAGTCACCCTCCCTCCTTTGAGATTTGCAGCTGATCTAATCCCAGGACAAACCATTGGTTTATGATAAAGTTAGTTAAGAAGGGCAACACAGTAGGTCAGCACTAGTCAGCAAGTCAAGGTCGTGCCTCTGTGTTCTTCCATGTGCTTGGTATTCTGTTTCTTAAATCATTTAGCACACTTGACCTCTGGTTAGATATGTTTACTCCTTTCTTTTGCTGCCAGCTCCCAGGGCAGCAAAGACTAACCCTTACATTTCAGACATCCTGATGCTACTGAGAACAGTTGTCCTTATTGTACTCCCACAACCTGAAGCCTGTCAGGCTCAAGGGCTGAAATATAAATTTATCTAGGTGCGGCCACTCCCCACAGTGGGTCCGTGTATTACACCAGATACAGTTTCCAGGTACCTGGAACTAGACTGTTTTAGTGATTTATGTCCAATATAGAGCCTAGGACCCCTCACACACCAAGTCCCTTCTTTTTAATAATATTTTACAGTTCACTTTTTACTGAACTGAAATAAAGAGATTTCTGTTTAACAATAAATAATGCTCCTACCATTTCCAAAATACCCATGTTTGAAAAAACAAAAACAAAAATAAAAACTTCAGGGCCAGAACTGTTAAGAACAGCACGAGACAATGTGTTTTGAAATGTACCCTGAATGCACCCCTAGCCTCTGCCTACCACTTAGTAGGGGGATCCTATAAAGAGAAGATAGAGAAGCCAAGGGTACCAAGAGGCTCATTGGAGCCATTCCTACCACAGGAAAACAGCAAGGGTTGGGGGCCAACAGCATCTTCTTCCAGTACTGACTTGGAGTGTGAATATTTATGTCCAGGGATATAAAAAATCAAGGAAGAAGGGGATTAGGAGGAAAACAGCCACATAAGAAAGATGGTCAGGGCTCTTAAGGTGGTCCAGACCTTCCCCTTGCCTTGAAGCCACCGCATTCAGCAAGTGGGCCACTGTACCTTGCTGACAACGAAGAGGTCCTCCCGCTTCACAGCCTTCTCCTGGAGCTTCTCTTGGATCCCTTCGCCCACCTCACTCTCGTTCTCATACAGATAGGCGCAGTCAATGTGGCGATACCCAGCATCAATGGCCGCCTTCACAGCTTCCTTGACTTTGCCTGGGTGAGACTGAAAAGCAAGAGAAGGGACCATCAGATGTCCCTGACGCCCCCTCTTACAGGCTTCATATGGACCAGATTCTCAAAACCGCAGCCTGACAAGGGTTCTACTTCCAAATGGACACTGGGGAGAAAAACATACCCTGAAAAACTTTTCAAAGAAGAAGAAAAAGTGATTAATAAAAAAATAATTTTTTGTTTCATTAACTTTTTTAGGTTAGCTTATGAAGTGATGGCTTTCACCATGGCATATTAATACATATGTTATTGTAATGATTATCATCCCATGTCCCATTCTAGTAATAAATTATTACTTTTTCTCTTTTCTAAGCTGATTTTGAAGAGTCTCTAGTTTTTGGGAGTGGCAGATGGCTCCAACATTGTAACTCCCTGAACTCTGAAGTGACAAAGAGGTATTTTTAGACCCCAGACAGTTATAAGGACCTCAAACATGATCATTACAAGCTAAATCTAAACTCTACTGTATATTAATATGAGGCTGAACAGATTTCTCAATCTCTCTAAACCTTGACCGACAAATAAGAGAGTTACGATTTGTGCCTTCTGTTGTTTGCTTACTGTAAAAATTTTTATCACACCACCTGACAGCAAGATTCAGGAGGTACAGGTCACTGGATAATCACTGTTTCATAAAGAGAAAGAGCAGAAAGCCTTGTAAATGGACGTTCTTTTTCATGGATTTAAAAGAAGAAGAAGAAACTCGAACAAGAGAAAAGGTCATTTAAAATACCACAGTCTGACCTCACCTAGTACGCAGATAGTACTTGGGAAAATAAAAACTTGCAAGTCATCTCTCAGCAGAGTATAGTGGTGCACAAGGGAGGCAGAGGCAGGAAGAGCAGGAATCTGAGGCCTGCCTATGTGCGGCACGTCACGCACGCACGCGCGCACACACACACACACACACACAGATGTGATGTATGTTGGTTCATAGTTATGAATGATATCAGCACATAGAAGGCAGGAAGACTGAGAGTTCAAGGCCAGTCTCAGCCGCACCATGACTTGGAAACCAGCCTGAGACCCTGTGTCAAAACAACAGAAGAAACTCAGACAAATAAAAAAGCATTCCAACCCTCACAAAATCTAGATCTTCTTTCTGTAGTTGCTAAACATCAAGAAGATCATACAACAGAGATCAACAGCTATACCATCTTGGGGCCAAGGAATTTCTGCCAGCCGTTCAGAGGCACTGGGGTCCAGGCCCAAGCCTCCTGAACGCATACTGATGGGCACATTGTCCTTTCTTCATCCTGAAAACGACTCCTGTACAGAACCTACATCACTGTGGGAATTCTGAAGGTTCACCTCGGCTGATTCTTCCGAGTGAGTAGATTCCCTGGAGATCTACAAGTGATCATTCACTGTTTTGATGGATGTGAAATTGTGATTTGAAGCAAATCTTTCTATTCTGATAAGATTTCAACCCAGTGTTGAAAGAAAAAGAGGCCCTAGTGTGTATAAAAAAGGAAAAGAGAAACAGGAGGCGGTCTGGAGATGAACCATGAGGGACAGGAGAACAGAAGGATTTTAGAACCAGCTCCTGACAAGCATGGTGGCTTCGCCTGAAATCTTAGCATTGGAGAGGCTGAGGCAGAGGGATTGCTCCAAGTTCAAGGTAACAGAGTGTTACTCTATTTCAAGGACCCAAAACCAAAGATAGCTCCTGGGAACACGCTGCCCAATGCTGCGTTGTGGCTGAGGGGAAGGCAAAGAAGGCAGAATTAGATGGAACAATGTCAGGCTTGTCCCAAGAGAGGCTGGGAAATCTGCTTCACTGGGCACTAGAATGGATCTCAGGACGTTTTGCCAGGAGAGATTTAACAAAACCAGGCAGAACCGGTGCCGCCAGCCCAGGCTCTCTGTGGTTCCGGTGCTCGGCCTTTAATGTATACCAGAACCTGGAGAGTCTTGGTAAAGGGCAGTGGTGTAGGAGGGTCTTCTGTTTGTATATTGCCCTCATTGGTTAAATAAAGAAAACTGCCTTGGCCTTTTGGTAGGACAGCCCTTAGGTGGGCGGAGTAGATAGAAGGGAATGCTGTGAGAGAGAAGGCAGTGGAGCAGACGCCATGCTTCTCCAGCACAAGATGGACACGGGTTAGACTCATGCCGGTAAGCCAC
>PVIU01007146.1:0-26565 GCA_004026605.1 Ondatra zibethicus | reverse complement strand
GCTGGAGATAATGGGCCAGGCAGTGTTTAAATGAGTACAGTTTCCGTGTAATTATTTCGGGTACACACTGGGAGCCGGATGGCACAAGGGACCTGGCGCCGGGAACGCAGCCCAAGCCCCTCATTACAACAGGGCAGGTGGCAGTTCAGTTGCCTGGACTGGGGTCTGAATCTCTGCCTTTCACACAGGCTCCCAGGCCAGATGCTGCAGATGGCGTCCCATGGGCAGCAAGGCGAACTGGATCATTTGGGAATTCTTATCCCCTCTTTCAATCACTCAACAAGAAACAAAGTAACAGCAAAGACAGACCATGCAGGAAGTTGCTGAGTCCCAAGGAAAAATTAGTTAAGAAAGTAATTGTCCAGAAAGCATTTTCTGTTTAACATACAACATCAACTTGATGCTTGCTATAGGAACTATCATCATTTCTACGAAATCCACCCTCATATCTTTGAAGCCTGGAGCATCTCTGAGAAAAGAAAGCCACTTGGGTTTTGGCTCTGGAGTTCAAAACCCTGGGCAGATGCTGTGCAAAGAAGAAGAAGAAATGCCAAATTGGCTCTTGAGGAGAACAGGTGGCCCAAGATTGCCCACTCACCTGCCAGGTACCCAGGCCCACGATGGGCATCTTGGCTTTGGTACTAAGGTTCACAAAGGTGGCCATGGTTACCACACAAATGGTTCTTCCTGAGAAGATACAGACCTGTGCCCTGGTTAAGGAGGCAAACAGTGGCTTTATGTCCTTGATCAGGAGGCCAACTCTTATAGTGTGGGCAGGCAGCCAAAAGCTAGGATCTGGCACTACAACAGAAACTTTATTTTGGTCTTTTGTCAGATTGAGTAACGTGAATGAAGATTAAACACTACCGAGTGCCAAGTCTTCCTGATCCAGAATGCATGGATTAGTTTTTTGAATGGCAGTTACAAACCTACAAGTTTGTAAACCAAAATAACACAAGATGCACGCTCTTTCCAGGATGAATTGATTAGATTATTTGGGAAGGGACAGTGTCACAGGAGGAGGCATGCTGGAGGGAGCTGTGTGGGCACTGAGAAAACAAGCTTCCAAAGGTCAAATGGGGAAGCCTACTCAAATTATTTTGAAATGAACTATCATGGGACATAGGGATCAATAAAACGGGGCTGATTGTCTGAGATCAAACAGACAGTCAGACAGATACCCTTGCAGAAAGATTCTTTGTGTAAGGCTATGGTAACCTTTATCCTAGGATTCCAGGAGTGCCCATAATTTAATTTGTACTTGTCTACTTGCTCTAAGATTTTGGTAAAGATTCTCACAGAGCAAGAAATTACCTGCTAACCATTTGGCCAGGACTGTTTAGTACTAAAATTATATTAATACCTACTTTAAAAAAATCTTTGGTTATTACAAGATGTTATATACTCAATAAAGGATGAAAAATAAAGATGATGTTAAGTATGAGACTATGAATCACTTCATAGGTACATATATATACATATATATGAGTTTTATTGAAACTGATGAAAAATCAGCTACTAAACAAAATTGTGATGATGATCCTGATAGAAGTGGTGGTGATAGTGCACACCTTAAATCCCAGCACTTGGGAGGCAGAGGCAGGCAGATCTCTATGAGGTCGAGACCAGCCTGATCTACAAGAGCTAGTTCCAGGACAGGCTCCAAAGCCACAGAGAAACCCTGTCTCAAAAAACAAAACAAACAAACAAAAAAAACACACAAAAAAAAAGAAGTGGTGGTGATAATACTGGTGATGATAATGATGACGATAATGGTGATGATGATGGATTTTTTTCTCCATTCAGGATCTAGAAATAAGAGACTTTGTTCTTATTGTTAATTTTGAGAACTTTATACAAGGATGGGCATAAAGAAAAATTTGTAACTCACAAAATTTTGTAACTCACAAAAGTACTCTATTATTTTATCTTTGGGATTGACAGAATATACTTCATTTACTCAAAAGAAGGGAAAAGGAAAAAAGAGAGGCAGGTACAGATTTAAGCAAAGTGACCCCATTCTTATCAGTGATGGAAAAAAAGAGTATGGGCAATCTGTCTGCCAGGAATGATCTCCCATCTCACAAAGCATGAACAAGCACTATGAATGCTTTCCACCCTGTTCTATCCTTAACCAACCAGAGCAGAGACTTTTTTTTTTTGGTCCTAGCCTTCAGTAGCCCAACTGCCATCTGTCTAGCCATTCCCAAGTAAAGGATACCTTTAATTCCTCTACTCCCAGCCTCCTCCCATTCAAATTTGAAAATACTGTGTTATTTGATCTTATCTGTTACAGGAGGAAGTTTTTCCGATAATGGATGAGCAAGGGATTGATCAATGAGTATAGCAGAATGTCTTTAGGAGTCATTTTATTGTTCCTTGCAGGACAGCAGTATTTGGTTTTTCTCTGTCTAATCTCAGGTTCTTGGTCACCCAAGCAGTGTTGGCTATAGGCTCCATCCCATAGAGTGGGCCTTAAATCAGATCAGATCTTGGTTGGCTACCGCCAAAAACTTTGTGTCACTATTGCACCAGTGTATCTTGCTGGCAGATCGCCATTGTAGATCAAAGGGTCTGTAGCTGGGTTGGTTTTACCTTTCTCTTTGGTAGTGTACACAGTACCTCCTAGTTCCATGAACTTTCATCCATAAGGGTGAAGACTGTAGGTAGGCACATCAGCTCAGCTTCTCTGTGGTCAGCGAGTTGTGTTGAAGCTGCCTTCAGTCATGGGTCCTTACAAAAACACGCAGAGAGGGAGATGACTTGGAACATCCAGCCCTAAATGGGATGCCATCATCAAATCCCTTAGAGGTTTTTGTTTTAACCCTGCAGAAGAGGAGGCAGGAAGAGTACAAAAGCCAAGGGGATGGAGAACACCAAGGGAATAAGGCCTTCTAAACACAGCAGACCGATGCATGTACGAACTCACAGAGACTGTGGCAGCATGCACAGGGCCTAGACAGGTCTGTGTCAGATGGAGTCCTAGAGCTGAGAGAAGTGGACATGGGTCCCCAGTCATAACCCAGAAGCTAGCTCTGGTTGATAACCATTTGCAAATAAAAAAATTAGTTTTCTCCAAGGGAGTCTCACTGGGGAAACAAACCACTCTTTCTTTCTTTCTTTCTTTTTTTTTTTTGAGACAGGGATTCTCTAATTTTGGAGCCTGTCATGGAACTAGTTCTTGTAGACCAGGCTGGGCTGGCCTCGAACTCACAAAGATCCACCTGCCTCTGCCTCCCGAGTGCTGGGATTAAAGGCGTGTGCCACCACCGCCTGGCTAACAAACCACTCTTAAAGGTAAGCTGCATGCCCAGCACTAGACAATCAACACAAACTCAAGAGCATCTTTGGAGGTAGTTCTTTTTCTCATAATGTTGTTTCAGGGCATTATTTTTATACCTTACAGATCCTTTCCATATATATATATATATATATATATATATATGATGGCTTCCAGTTCTGTGGTTCTGTGTATTCCTGTGTGCAAACATGTGTTTGGGTCTGTATGTGTTTCTTGTGCTTTTTCTCTGGCTCTTTCCCTTTTGCTTGTTTTCTCCTATTCTGACATTTTGGGTTTTTTTTTTTTAAATCTGTTTTTGTTTTATTATTATTCCTGAGGTGCCTATTTGCTTTCTAATAAGTGACGCAAAGTGTGGGTCCAGATGGAATGGGAGATGTGGAGGAACCCAGAGAAGTTAGGAGAGGGGAAACTGTAATCATATTGTATGAGAAAAACTATTTTCAATTATAAAAAACAGAAGAAATCTATTTGTGGCTTTTCAAACACTGAACCATCCCCACTTGTACCACCACCTGGCTATTATTGGAGTTATTGATATGCTCTTGTTGTTGTTGTTGTTTATTCAAGACAGGGTTTCTCTGTGTTGTTTTGGAACCTGTCCTATAACTAGCTGGCCTCAAACTCACAGAGATCCACCTGCCTCTGCCTCCCTAGTGCTGGGATTAAAGGTGTGCGCCACCACTGCTTGGCTTTGATATGCTCTTTTTAACAACACATATGGTAAACTTTGTAATGGTCTACATGTAGTTAGACACAGACGTGTCCCAAGCCTGGCACTCATCAAAATTCCATTTACACCTGTCTCTATCAGATTACTGCAACTCTCTTGGTAAAAGAGCAGATATTCTAAAGGACACTTGCACCCTTCCCTTCAGCTATCAAACTACTGAAACAACTGGCCACGAAGAAATGAAATTCCCCTAGAGATCCTATGCTGGGTGGAAGGAAGAACCTTGGTGCCTGCCAGAGGAAACTGCCTCCCAGGAATAGCTCTAACAATTTATTAGACCACCTCACAGGACAACCTGAGGTCTGGACAATGATCAGTCTGTGATGGACAGGACCATGCCTTGACCAGGAGTGCTTAGTTATAAGTACCTCTTGCTTTCTATTTAAACTTAAACTTCTTATCAGTACCCCTGAAGACAGATAGGGCAGGAGGCAGTCACAGGACCCCTTTTCTCTTCTTCCCAATGTGGTCGCTGTAAATAAATCTCCTTTCTCTGTTTTTCATGTAACACAGACAAACAGACACAAACCCTGGCTTCCCCTTAGCTACCATTCCTGCTCATAAAATTCTAATTTAGTCTTTCACTCTTCCCCAGTAGTCTACTTGCCCAAACTTCTCTAGAGATGTTTGGCACTGTGGTCCATCTCAATAAAACCCTAGCCATGGAGCAACTTGTACTAAAGTTGGCTGGTGCTGTGATTCGCTAATATTCAGCCTGGGCCATCTTAGGACTCTTGGGTCCTCTAAACGCTTTTGTCTCATGGGCTTCACTATAATCTTGGTCTAGAATGTCTCCTGTGGTAGTTTGAATAAGATTGGCCCCATAGACTCATAGATTTGAATGCTTGATTACCAGGAAGTGGCAAGCATTAGGAGGTGTGGCCTTGTTAGAGGAAGTATGTCACATGTCGAGGAAAATTGTCACATGTCATGGCCTCGACAAAATCACTTCTTACTGGGGTAAGGGCATGGGAATTTTAGAAATATAGTAAATATATATATAGAAATATAGTAAAGAATATGGTTGGGCGGTGGTGGCGCACACCTTTAATCCCAGTACTTGGGAGGCAGAGGCAGGCAGATTTCTGTGAGTTCGAGGCCAGCCTGGTCTACAAGAGCTAGTTCCAGGACAGGCTCCAAAGCTACAGAGAAACCCTGTCTCTAAAAACCAAAAAAAAAAGGAATATGAAGACGCATAAAAATAATAAGACAGAAAACATAGACTAATATCGGAAGGGTATTCCAATAATTACTGAAATCCTGAAATCCCTTGTATTTATTTTTCCATAGCTTTATACCCAATGTAAACTGGGGTGGGGGAGGAGGAGGGGAGAAGGTAACAAAAAAGTTTATTAACATGATACAAAGGATTACTCACATAGTCTATCACTATCACTCTGAGACATCAAATCATTAACATTCTGTTGTTCTAGGTAGAAAAGTTGCTCTAGACCCAGTAGTCTGAAGACCACTCTTCCCCAGGTGACCTTGCAGTTAGAAAAGAAGGAGCGGAAGTACATTTGCACATCCTGACCACCTGTCAGGATGACATGGAACTGTCTTAATTTCAAAAGAACCAAGCAATCACATTCTGAGTTGGGATGGGCAACTATGCTTGTCAATCTCCAAACTCTCTGACCATCAGACAAGATGGAAATGGGCCTGCATTTTTCAGCCTCCACAGTCACAAAGGGTGGACTGTGAGGTCTCCTATGCTCAAGCTATGCCTAGTTCAGTTCACTTCCTGTTGCCTGCATATCAGGATGTGCTCCTCAACTCTCAGCTCCTTCTCCAGCACGGACGTCTGTTTGCATGCCGCCATGTCCTGCCATGATTATAATGAACTAAACTTCTGAAATTGTAAGCTACCCAATTAAATGGTTTTCATTATAAAAGTTGCTGTGGTCATGCTATCTCTTCACAGGAATAGAAACCCTAGCATCTGAAACAGTAAGTCAGCCCCAGTTAAATGTTTTCATATATAAAAGTTGCCATGGTATTAGTGTTTCTTCACAGCCAAAGAAATTTTAACTAAGACAGAAGTTGGGACCAGGGACTGATATTACTATGATAGCAATGTGAATTTTGGGGCTTTGGATTAGGAAAGTAGTTGTCTAGGGATGTGACAGCTGGCTCAACCTGATGGGACTGTATTACTACCTGCTCTATCCCAATCATTAGAAGCACTTCCCCCACGGTCCTCAGATTTGTGTAATAATTTACACATAACTCCCCTGTGAGTGTTAAATGAACTCAGTATGGTATTAGGCATCCCTTAAGATCCCTTAAGGGCCTTTGACCTTTCCTTTGGAGTGCCTGTGAGATCCTAGTGGCCTACAGGTAAAATAGGAATAGGATAATGGTAACCGGGTGGTTTGGTGCACACCTTTAATCCCAGCACTTAGGAGGCAAAGGCAGGCAGATCTCTGAGTTTGAGGCCATCCTGGTCTACAAAGTGAGTTCGGGGCAGGCTCCAAAGCTGCACAAAGAAACCCCATCTCGAAAAAACAAAAACAAACAAATATAAAAAAACTCACTTATTTCTGTGGGGCTGGGATGAAGTTGTCTTTTCAATACTGCACAATGGGAAAGAGAACAACTGAGTAGCTGAGGGCAGTCAGGCAATTTTCGTGCCCAGCCGTAGATTTCTTTAGCTGCCTTTGACCGGGCATGCTGTTCGCCTCTAAGGCTGCCGTCCTTCCTCTAGCAGGAAGAATAGATTCATTTCATCTAAACTTAAATTGAGTCTAAGTCTTTGGTCTTTCCCAGTGTTTGAATGTCATAACAGATGAATGCTTTAAGCATGACTTAATAGGCTATACTACTAGAGGCATGGAAGACAGTGGTGCTGAGGGAGATTTGAACTGTGGGGTCCCAGCTCAAGATGTTTCAGAAGAGAAGAATATTAGTATGTGGTCTAGAGACCATTCTTGTGATATTTTGGTAAAGAATGTGGCTGCTTTTTGTCCTTGTCCAAAAAAAAAAAATAATCTGCTTCAAGCTAAATTGAAAAGTTATTGAGCAACAGCTTTGGCAAAGGAGATTTCCGGACAACCTACTGTTGACTATGTTGCTTGGTTATTCATGGATACTTGATGAAACGGAGAAATTTAAACAAGGAAAAAAATGAGAAAATGTAAAGTTTGAGGAGGAAAAGAGCACCAGGAAGTATAATGGAGTCAAATCTGGTGCTCAAAGAGATAAAAAGGTTAAAGAAAAAACTGATGTTAAATGGAATTAAGGGAGTAGTGACCTCAAGGCAAGAACCACCCAGCTAAATTTCCAACTTGTGAAAAGTAATTAAAGAAAAGTTTAGGACTAGGTGTGGTGGCACACACCATTAATCGCAGCACTTGGGAAGCGAGCAGAGTCACGTGGGTCTCTGAGTATGAGGCCAGCCTGCCAAACTTAAGCAGTAAAGGAAACAATTGAAAACAGAAAGCTAGCGGAAACATATTTATTCAAGGAGGCAATGTTCCAGCCTCATCAAGCAGCAGAACTTGGCAGCTTCGGCCACGTGGTTCTGGCTTTAGTGTGAAGGAGAGAAGAAAGGGGTTATGGAATCTCCCTCCAAGACTAAGGAAAGCCATTGAGCCCGGGCATGTATCAGGGATGTCCACACATAGAGGACCAGAGAGACCTTTGTGTGAAGCTGCAAAGGTGAAGTCTATCATCTCCTGCCTAGCTATTGGTCATTCAGCTCTTTATTAGACCAATCAGAAGGCGCCTTAGGCAGGTGAGGTTAAACACCAACACATCTTCACACAGTGTTACCAAATGCCCTACAACAGCATCCTCTCAAGGCTTGTTCCATGACCCTACCCTGAGGAGCTGTGAACAAACGCCTACTCACCCCAGATAGGGAACCGGCAACAGACCAAAGTAAAGATACCACCAACATCCAACTTGGTGAGTCTTATTGGGGTTACTTACAGGAATATGGGTAAGGGGTTACTTACTTCCATTCCCCTCCTAGGATAAACTCCATGCACGCTGTCTCATGATAGCCCCCTCTCCCTCTCTTCATCCCTCCCCCTCTCTCTCTCCCTCTCCTTCTCTCTCTCTCTCTGCACCCATCTTTTTTAAAATTGTAACAGTGGGTACTGTAAGATACGGCACATGGTACACTAGCAGGTCCCACTGCAGGTGGGGGACCATGATGGGTGAAAGAACACATCATGCAGACAGAGATCTTGAGTGTGGAATTTACTAGGGAATAGGATATTGGAGGGGGGCGGTGAGGGAAGGGAGAGATACATAGACAGAGGGGGGTAGAGAAGAAGAGAGAGGAGGGGGAGAGAGAGAGAGAGAGAGAGGAGCGTCTTTAGAATAGGAAGAGACTGGGAGTGAGTGGAGCTTGTCTCTTAAAGGGACAGGGTACCATCTGCTATGCAGGTAGGCACAGGGCATGTCACTCTGTGCCAGGACGTGTCTAAATACTAACATTCCTCACTTCTCTTTTTATTAAAAAGGCGAGGAGTTGGGTGTGTCAGGTTAAGGGGATGAGGGCGTTGAGTTCCTGAGATTGCTTCCTGCTGACTTGGGGTGTGTGGGGAGGACCTGAGATAGCAGAAGTGCTGCCACATCCTAGGGTGGCTGGTTGCTTCACTGCTGTCCGGGCTCTGTGGAGCGGTCCTGTGTCTCTTGGACCTGGCCCCGACCCCCGTACTTCCTCCAGGTGCTGGAAAAGCCCCATGACCAGTTTAAAAGCCGTGGCCTTCTCCCTTCATCTCCTTCCAGCGGCTGCCAGTGCGCACAGTTTCCCGGCCCTGATGGTATTCTCTCCGACTCTAATAAACTTGTTCTTGAGTTTCCTTTTGAATCATAAAAATAACTTTATTAGCCGGGCAGGGCAGTGGTGGCGCAGGCCTTTAATCCCAGCACTCAGGAGGCAGAGGCAGGTGGAGCTCTGTGAGTTCGAGGCCAGCCTGGTCTAGAAGAGCTAGTTTCCAGGATAGGCTCCAAAGCTACAGAAAAACTCTGTCTCGAAAAACAAAACAACAACAAAAACACAAAACAAAACAAAAAAAAACTTTCTTAATAAGCTTAAGAATTCAAAAGGTAACACCAGATTCCCTGGCCTCACTTGGTAAACAGTCTACCAACTGAGCTACATTCCCAGGCCCTCACCTACGCAGTATTTTTTTTTTTTTAATTTCAAGCTGTAGTCACGCCATTCTTGGAATTCACCACGCAGCCAAAGTTGGCCTTGATCCTCTGCTCCTCCTGCCTCCACCTTCACCCCACCTGGCTCCATTTCCTGTCTTTGTAATTTTTTTTCCCTAGTGTACCCCAGAGCTGGAAACAAAAAGCCTTTCTGGAATGGTATCCAGAACTTGACGATGTACACCATTCTGCTTTTGTGGGATTCCCGTTCCATTGTCTGCATGCACCACGTCTCGCTTGTCCATTCCCCTCCGGAAAGGCACAGGCATTTATTCTGTGCTTGTGGACTCACATGAATGACGCTTATCACTTTTCTGCTGGTTCACTGTGAGTCAGCAAACTCAGCATAGCTGACTTTGGAAACCTAGATTTTTTAAAAATGTAGACAGGAACTCAGTAATTACAGAGTGACGTGATGGGGCAAGGATTGTGAGACCCAGAAATCCTTTGTAGTATACAGAATAAAGATAAGGGCATTCATAACTTCTAGTCACATTTATTCTGGAACCAAAAAAACAGGGTGGCAGTAGCGACCTTTGTCAGGAAAACGGGTTAATTAGTTAGCTATTTCCCTGTTAAAAGTAATCTTAGTGTCACAGCAAACATTCATTTGCTGGTGACTTTGTGGAGCTGAAACTGGCTGGTCTGTTTGTCTCTGCTCCACTCGGTGACATCTGGCTTTGCTGTCATGTTTGGGTGGGCTGAGATGTCAGGGAAGGCTGGGACCCCCTCTTCTGAAGGGCTCTACGCTCACCCTGGCTGAACTTCACAGGGTCACCAGGGGTATCTTCCCAGTGGCTCTGCTGGTGGTCTGTGTGTGCTGTTCCATAATCCCAGGTAAACAAATCACCAGGCCAGCAGGGGAGCTGAGATGCAGAGAGACCCTGCTTCTCAATGGGAGGAAGTTACTGAAAAAAAAAAAAAGAGCATGGTAAGTTTAAAAAGAAACCCCACAAGCCCACAAGGTTCAACAAGAGCTTTGCTTTTACTTAGGTGTTTTCTAATACCTAGCAATGATAGCCTCAGGAATTCATAAATAAAAGCTTGACTTGCATTTTTAATAAATTTTATTTTCTGCCTCCAGGTAAGTATGTATAAATAATTAGCTTTACTTTGTTAGAAATAGATAGTACATTAAGAATAGAGAATTCAGATAAAAATGTGAAATGAGAGTGTGATCTGTTCTTAGAAAGACACTGTTACCCCTTCATGTATCCATGTTTCGTATCCTACTTAGTTGTAATTAAAGATGGCTACTGACAAGAAGGGTCCATCTAGAAGGTGTCCCCAGACTAACCAAGAGACAAGGAGCTAAACGTGAGGTAACAGTGAAAGACTGCAGCTACCCCTTGGTGGCCGAGATGCAGATAACACCCTGCAGCAGTAAAGCTACAAGTTAATCACAGAAACGTGAGAAGAGAGCTCAGTGTAATCAGTGGCACCCAAGGAACCTGCAAGGTCAGAGTGTAGTGATACTGCCCCCAAGTGATTAACAGCCAGTAGACAGTCAAGGTTAAAAGTAGAGTCGGAGATGAATGGGTGGGGGCATTGTGGGAGGGAGGCTTTAACCCTAACTTGGCAAGCAGCACAACTCCCTGGTGGGGTAAGGATGCCATGCATACAGCACACAAACCCTCCGTTGACTTTGCCCACGATAGCCCGGAGAATGAACCAATCTCAGGAGAGATTACCTCAGGCTTTGTCCAGCTTCTGCCCTCTTGTATGAGATCAGCTTCCTTACATGTAAGTCTGTTGCAATTAGTTGCGGTAGAAGACATGATAAATGGAAGGACAATCTTGGCTCACATGTGTTACTATGCATGGCCCTATAGAATCCCTGAACAACAGATATCTGTGTCCTTTTTTTTGTGTTGGAAACCTCTCCTCTCAGGAGTTTCTCTTGGTTTTCCTTAATTTTCACTTTTCCTTAATTCCTCATTGTTTTGTAATAAGCCTTCCTTTCTTCCTTCCTTCCTTCCTTCCTTCCTTCTTTCTTTCTTTCTTACTTCCTTTCTGGTGTTTCAAGACACAGTTTCTCTGTGTAACAACCCTAACTGTCCTGGAACTAGCTCTGTAGACCAGGCTGGCCTCTGCCCCCCAAGTGCTGGGATTAAAGGCATATGCCACCACTGCCTGGCTATAATAATCTTTTAAAATGTTAAAGAGATTTACTTATCTTATGTATGTGAATGTTTGCCTGTATGTATGTTGGTTCACCATACATACATGTGTGTGCCGTGCCTGAGGAGGACAGAGGGGAGCTTTGGATTGCCTGGAGCTAAAATTACAGATGGCAGCTGACATGTGAGTACAGGAAATCAAACCTGGGTCCTCTGGGAAAGTAGGTTCTCTTGACTGCTAAGCCATCACTCCAGTCTCCTATAATAATCTGTAATAAAGTCTGCTTCCACTCGGCTTCCTTTCAGGAGAGTCCCTAGCTTTAATTTTCATTGCCATAAGAGAACAAATGTGGGGCCACTGTTACAAACCGAACTTGGACGACGATGACTATCAGACATCTTAGAAATCTGGGGCATGCATGCTCAGTGTGCATGGACTTGTTACTCTCAAAATCTCTGCATTGAGACCATGACTCAATAACTCAATAAATAAATAAATAAAGTAGAAAACACGTATTTTGGCTCATAGTTCCAGATTTTTTCCATCCATGGAGCCCTGTCTTCACTGCATTGGGACAGCATGAAGCAGAATACCATGGTTGTAACAGCATGGGTAGAAGGCTGTTTCATAATGACCAGGAAACAAACAAACAAATAAAAAAAATAGGAAAGAAGCCTTTTATGGGTATAGTTTTTTAGGGTGTAATCCTAATTACATATTTCCTACAACTGGACAATATCTTCTAAAATTTATACCACAGGATCCTCTTGGGGGGGATATTTATATTCAAACCGTGACAAGAATCTATCTATCGAGGATTCTAAAGATGGTCTGTTGCCCCAGATGGAGATATACCCACCAGGACCTGGGAGAGTCGCTTCTTGGACTTCAGCCCTTTGGCCGCTGGAGGTCGGCAGAGGACCTTAAAGAGAGACTAAACCTAACCTCAAGCGTCTCTCTGCAGGCTCCTGTGGCACCCCAGCCACATGTGTGGGTTGTCTCCCCCAGGAATAGAACTCGAGTTAAGACCCCAGCCGATCAGTCACTTAGGAGGCACCAGCTTGCTTGGAAACCTGTGTCCTTTCCTATCTCCGTGCTGCCTCTAACTTGATGTCAGGAGCTCCACAGAGAATCTGTATTCCCAGCTGCTGGATATCACCCACTGACTATGTAAAGCCCCCCCCCGGGGAGGCACCCCGCCAAAAGCTCCACGTAGCACAACCAAATTAAAATGACAATAGGTCATGGCATATCAGAGTGGGATATGAAAATAACAATTTTGAAACTAAAAGCGATCCTGTATTATCTGATGGCCTATGAACACAGGAAGGTTAGGTATTATGGGAACTAAGGAAAACTCACTTTAAGGCACTTGTGGGCTATCCCGCTGTGACTTGAGATTTTCCCTTACAGTAATCTCTGGGTTGGGGCAATAACTATACACAGCAGCTCTAAGTTCTCCCTCTCTTCAGGTGGGCCTCTTTCTTTGGGAACACATGAGGTAAAGGAGAACGTATCAGAACTACATCCTACCACTTCCCACAGGTAGGGCAAGCGTGGCACAATGACCTGAGGTCTTTGGATGGGGCAAAGTTGTTGACATTGGGGCTACCATAGGAACTGGCTTACTAGTCACTCCCTCATGCAGGAGACACACCTGTCCACACTCGTCCGTACCAAATGAGTTGGTCGGTGTCTTACAATCCAGGACACGCTCACTGTGCATGGTGGCACAGGAACTCTGTCAGTTTCTGTTGCAAACTTGCTTATGAGCTCCGAAGTGAACCATCTGCCGGTTTGACTGTTTATAGGGTGACGGCAAGATTGTGGAAAAGGATCCTTCTTCTGGGATCAATTTTTTCAATTTGGAATTGCTATTTTAACATTAACATATGAAATGAACGTGTGCCATAGAAGCAGGTAGATTTGTCCACATCAGACAATAGGAAGTGCGCTCTCTGCTGTGAGCGGGATGTGAGGGTGTTCTGTGTGTTTCTCATGATGCGCTATTGGGTTCTCTCAAGTATGGCACATCTGGTTCAGCAGAGCTGCTGGAATTCTGCCCTGTCCTAGAAAGCCACTGCTCTCTTGGTCATCTCATGGACTTTTCCTTCCTAGTGTTTTTGTAAATACATGTGAGCCCTCCCTCCCCCAATTTATGCTGCTTGTCTTGAATATCCTGGTCACGTACAGCGGGAGGTAACAAAAGGCTATTTTTAGGCTGCTAAAGATGGCTCGAGATAATTTGGCTCTGGACCTTCAACATTCTGATCCTTCTTAACATCATGGAAATTGAAATCTCTTAATCAACTTTGCAGAGGTTCAGCGGAAGCTATGACTCTTTCCAGGACCTTTTGCTCATCCTGGCTACCACTTAGTTCTTAAGCCATGTTCTTCCTTCCCTTCCTTTTTAAAGCACTTAGACCAAATGTTGCAAGATGTGAGCTGTGTTAGGTTTGTAAGACACCAAGGAGCGCCACTTTCTCCCTCTCAATGAAAGAGGCACCTTGGTAGATTTCCCAGGCACTGCTGCCAGCATCTCCAACTCCGGCATGCTGGCATATTACAGACAAGAACAGCAAGAGGAAAGACCTGAGAAAGTCATAGGTGAAAGTGGAGGGAAGGGACCAGGAGAAGGCTTGGGGGCAAGGGGAGGAGGGCTTCAAATTGCCTTGAACTTTCCCTGAGAACACCTTTCTTTGAAACTTGGCTTAGCCACCTGTTACCTGGGGCCTTCATCAGGTTCTTGGTTCCCAGATGCCTCTTTCCTCTTCTGTAAAAGGTGAATTATGAGATTTTGGAGGCAGGGAATTCACTCATTCAAAAGCACTTCGAACTGTGTTGGACACTTTGGTGACAGCTGGTTAGTTTTGTCAAGGTGACACAAACGGAACTCACCTAAGAAGAGGGAGCCTCGGTTGAAGAATTGCCTCCACCAGATGGCCGGACGACACATCTGTAGGACACTTTCTTGATTAATGATTGATTGGTATAGGAGGGCCCAGGCCTCTGTGGGCAATGCCACCCACAGGGCAGGTGGTGCTGGGCTTATAAGAAATCAAGCTGAATAAACCATGGAGCAAGCCAGTAAACAGCATTCCTCCATGGTCTATGCTTCAGTTCCTGCCTCTGTTTCTGCCATGACTTCCTTCCGTGATGGAGTGTCACTGAAACCCGTAAGACAAATAAGCTCTTTCCTCTACAGGTGGCTTTCGGTCCTGGTGGTTATCACAGCAACAGACAGCCCACTACTGTTGACCGAGTTCCCGCAGTCGTTAAGTCCCAAAGAAACACACAAAGGTCTACATTAATAATAAAACTGATTGGCCTAGTAGCTCAGACTTCTTATTAACTCTTATAACTTATATTAGCCCATTATTCTTGTCTATGTTAGCCACGTGGTGAGGCAGTCACATTTTGCTTCCTCTGCGTCTGAGTCACAACTGCAGACTGAGCTTTCCTCTTCCCAGAATTCTCCTGTTCTCATTGCCCCACCTCTACTTCCTGCCTGGCTACTGGCCAATCAGCATTTTATTAAAAATAATACAAGCAACAGGATAAAAGACCATTGTCCCACAGCACACTACAAGACTTACTATTATTACTTTTTATTGTTTTGTCTTTGTAGTCTCAGTGTTACCAGAATTCCTGGTATTTAACAAACATTTGGTCAGAACACGCTAATGAAAACCATTGTCCTTTGTTTCCCTGTGACAGTCTGCTCCTGGTTGAACACAAGGACTTGAATTCAGCATCACCTGACGGGGGCCTACTTCAAGGGTGATGTTAGACAAACTTTGGCTAAGACAGGCGTCAGGAGTGACTTTCACACCATGAAGACGGGATTCACCAGGCAGTCTCATTAAGTGAATCAACTTCAGTATTCCTCATGGAAAGGATAGTCCTCTTCGTTAATTGCACTGCAATAACAAACATGAAGGAGAAAATGATCCACAGAAGCAAAAATCTGATGGGAGGCATTCTTATATGGTATATTCAGCTTTTCCCGCATTTTTCAATCTCTTACCCAATATGACTGTGGGGACATGGTGGGGGTGGGGAGACACACAACATGCCCCCCCCCAAAAGTACAAGAGGACTATAAAGGAAGGAGGACCTGCAAACAATCTCATCTCATCACCAGTACATTGCCATAATGAGGGGTCATAAGCAAGCTGACACACAGCCGAGGGCCTCAGAACTATTGTCTCGTATTCTCACATTGCTGTGTGAATTAGGAAATTCATGCGAAGTAGGAAATACTATTGAAATGGACAGATAGGTTGTGACTATTAAATACAATTAATATAAGCAAAGAGCTTAAAGTGTCTGCTCTATTTAAGCTGGTGTTCAGTGAATGTTTGCTGTAATTAATACCGTCATCTCACTTTGTAGATAGAGAGACTTTTCGTCATGGAAACTGCCCCAGGCCTCATCTGTATTGAGTAAGTGGTAGAGATTGGACTAGAACCCAGCTAGGTTGGCTTTGGAGTCCACCAAATCCTCTAGCTCCACACACACACACTCTTAGTTGCTACCCCACTGGTAAATAAACACATCTCAAAACCTTGACTTTCCCTAAATGTTAATTCTGTACTTGAGCTGCTCAAGCAAAAGCAAAACAAAGGACTAAGAACTGTATTCAACTGTTAAATGTTTTCGGCAGATTTAATGGACTGTGTGCTCCCATTTATCTAGATGGTGATCGTCCTCATTTCCTCCCCCACACCATGCTCCAGGTCCCGTGACTCTCATCTTTCCCATGGGTTATTATAATAGTCTCTCGATGCACAGGTCTTGGTGAATCTTTTAAGGCATGCCAAGTCATGCCAGCCTCTGCTCAAAATTCCCACATGGCTTCTCCCTCCTTCAGACCTAAAACTCTAAGCCCTGTACATGGTCTATAGCACCTACATGATATTAACCCAAAGCTGTCTCCAACTTTTTTCTTCCAATAACAACCAGTCAATGCACTATATTCTCAGTAGCCTCCTAACCCAAGTGCTTTGAACCTGTTACCTCAGGGCATTTGCAGTGGTTGCTGTGACTGTCAAGAATGCTATTTCCTGATCGTCATTCATCCTTCACCCTCTTAAACTGTCATTTTATCAACAAAGCCTCCAGAGATAATCATGTATTAAAGTATTATCACACAGGGCTTACTACTGCCTGTGCCTTCTGCCCCATTTTAATGTTATGTAGCACGTGTTACTCTCTGACATATATATTTGGTGTTCGCACACTTTTCCCTTTGTAGAATATAAGACTGAGAACAGGAAGTTTGTAGTGTGATATCCGGACTATCTAGACCATTCCCGGTCATAGCACATTGCAGTAAATTACTGAATGAATAAAAAGGGAACGAGAACTTCTGACTCCCATGTAGTAGTAACAATTCCCTTCTTAAAGGTCCTAGCTCTGTGTGTAAAATTTAAAAAATGAGCATCAAATAATGTCTCTCCTTCTAATGATTCCCCAGGACTCAAACTTAATTTTTAAAAACAATCTTAAAATAGTATTTGAATACAAACGTCATCCCACAATCCCTCATGCCTTCTGTTCCCTCCTACTAACCCTTTACAACCTTAGATAATGGCCTGATCAACCTGCTTAACTTGGTGCCACTTACGCAAACACGCCACAGGCCCTCCAGTTTCTGTTGAAGCTGAGGATGGTGGCCATCTCCTCATCACTCAGCTGGAAGTCAAAGACCTACAAAGATCCAAAAACATCCTTAGCAAGGAAAGTGTTGATGGGATGTGAGGTTCTAGACATTTCCCTGAATATGTCCATGGCAAACACGTTATTTTCTAAGTTAAGAGTAAGTTATTAGGCTGGGCGGTAGTGGCACACGTCTTTAATCCCAGCACTCGGGAGGCAGAGGCAGGCGGATCTCTGTGAGTTCAAGACCAGCCTGGTCTACAAGAGCTAGTTCCAGGACAGGCTCCAAAGCTACAGAGAAACCCTGTCTCAAAACAAAACAAAACAAACAAACAAAACAACAAAAAAGAGTAAGTTATTTATAGAGTTTAGTGTTCTAAGATGGGAAGAGATTTGGCTGTAGGGTGCTAAGTATGCACAATGACTATGATTCCTGAGGCATCTCAGAAGGGTGCTTTTTCAAATCCAGTCCCTATATCTACAAAACATGGGTGAGTGGACCAAGACAGTGTATAGTTGGCCAGGACAATGACTGGCCATTGAGCTATGTGCTCCGTGGTTTGCAGTGGTCTGCTTGATGGTGTAAGGCACCACTCGGTGGTGTAAGCTGTGATCATCCGTGGCGTAAGGCACAGCTGTGACCAGTCCTGACAGGACTTTGCTGATACCCGCCCCAGTCCATCCGTGACCCACTGGTGATCATCCACCTCTGTCGAGGCCAGCTAGAGCTGGCCTAGGAGTTGATAAAGTGCTTAGAACAAGGGAAGACACACTAGCAACGAAGGGATGGGAGGAGATGCTGAAGGGCGGGGACCCTCCTTCTTCCCCATCATCTGTTCCACTGAAAAATATCAGATAAACAGTCTCGTCATACCTCAAAGTTCTCACGTATGCGGGAGGGTGTCACAGACTTGGGGATCACCACCACATTCCTTTGGATATGGAACCGAATCAGAACCTGTGAATCACGAAGAGAAGGCACGTGTCCAGTTATCTACAAGGACTCCTCCTGCTTGTGAGATTATCTAAGTAGTTCCCTACGGCTTAACGACAACAATTGGCATTAACAAGGCACTTCAACATTAGGGGCGTTTGCCAGTTCCCTTCCTATGTCCCTTGATCCAGGAAACAACACTACGATCTTCCTAGTTAGGAATGAGAAGGATAGCCTACAGTCATAAGGCTGAGAGTCTATATAATTGGCACCTGAACCCAAAACCTGCGGATGTGGCAGGAAGCTGATGGACAGAGGCAGTCCTTCCTTCCCTGATACCGGCTTAATTTTCTGAAGCTTCCATGGGCTTACAATCCCATTTGTCCCTCTCCAAGATTTTTTTAAAAAAAGCAACACAGGTAAATGCGTGACTACAAGAATGGAGTGCTGCTGAGAAGGGGAAAAACACTCTATTTTACCTGGGCTGCAGTTTTCTTGTGCTTTGCAGCAATCTCCTTAACCTTGGGAATCTCCAGTACTACAGGGTCGTCTGGCTTGGCACTAGGGAAGAAAGATGGCTGGCGTGAAAAACCACTGTGGCTACGTTCCAGTGAGCAACACTCCCTGGTCTGTGTCAAGGCTGAGCATTTGCAGCCACCTTCTTCTGCAAGGCAGGTGGGGTGATCTGAAGATTTTGTGTCTTTCCCCTGGGTTCATATATAGGTCCAATGCTTTAGAAATTTAAGAAAACTGCCCCAGTACAGGATGGCAAAAATGGGGTAGTTCATGGAATCAGACATGCCACCATTTTAAAAGCACTTTACCCTGGTAAAACCAGTTGTGTTAAACACAGTGCAATTGATACGTTTTTCCTTGTACCTTGGAAATTACCTACTAATATTAACAAATTAATGAATCCTAATTGTAAGAGTAATAGAAGAGCTGCCACTCTGAAGCCTTACTCAGGTCTGTCTGGCGAGCCCAGGGGACTGTAAGCTGTGATGCCAATGCCCTTGGAGTGACAGTACTGGATCAGTTTCTCCTGGGTGAGATATGGGTGGCACTCAATCTGCAAAAGGAAACATTGCCATTATTAGGGGAGTAGTCTGCTTTCAGAGTGGTCAAAAGAACTTTTCCACACAAGAAAAGACAAAGACCAAATGCAAATCACTGATAGATATGCTATGAAATGGACCCAGAGATCTGCCTCCCACCTCCCTGAGCATCCTGAACACAGGTCTCAGAGATGAGACTCAGTAGCTAGTTAGGGAATTGCCTCCCAGTGTTGAAGCAGTCCCAGAGCAGGGACCCTCACCAAAGGGAATTTACCTGGTTGGTCACTGGCTTATGTTTCAGGCCAGGCTTGTTCAGGAGCCTCTCAATCTGCAAGTGGTTGAAGTTGGAGATGCCCAGGGCTTTCACCAGCCCCTGGTCCACCAGTTCCTCCATGCCCTGCCACAGTGAGAAACACCAGTTAGATGGCTGCAGGAGGATACAGGGATGCTGGATTGGCTTCGTCCTTGGATAGGAGGAATGGCTCCCATGTGAAACACTAAGGGAATCTCCAGCTAGACTGTGGTGCCTGCATGGCTGGTTCCAGCCCTTCTACCCCTCTCCAGCTCAGCTGTAACCAAGAAAGAAAAGTGAAGGTTTTATTTGCTGTCTGCTCTAAGGCCAGAGTGCCCCAAACAGAGTCACATGGGTTATCCAGGAAATAGCCCACAGTGTGAGGAAAGGAATTGTCTCTATGGCCTCTGTTTTGGTTTTTTTTATTATTATTATTTTATGGTACTAGGGTTGTGTCTATGGCTTCTCCTGTGCTAGACAGACAATCTTCCATTGAGCCACGTCTCTAATTTCCACCCCCTTTCTAGTTTTCAGTTCTGAGATAGGATCTCTTTAAGTTAGACAGGTTGGCCTTGAACTTACTCTACAGTCCAGGCAGGATTTGCTCTTCCTGCCTCAACTTCTAACATAGTTGTGATTGTACATGTGCAGTAGGAATGTCTTGAAGATATATGGGCCCTGGCAGGGCACCCAGCCTATATTTGGGTGACCTGACATCTGTCCCATTGGCCATTTGTCCAACCCAAATTGCATCAACCTAGGGATCTCGGGTTTCTTTATAACTTAAATACAATGAGCTTGTTCTAAAGGTTCCCAAAGATATCCAGCTGATACTTGCAGCCATACGTTGGACATGAATTTGTAATTCATTCTTTCTAATTTACTGTTTTTAGTCTGTTTCCAGAATGTAAACATATACAATGTATGTGCTTCATGCTTGGGATTCTTAAAGCTCAGTCTTAGGCGACCTCAGCACATTTGACAGTTCAAATAGCATGGGATGAGGAAGATAAGGAAGAAACCATCTGATCCCAGGGAAGACATTAGGAAGAGAGTTTAAATTGTGTCTGAAAACAAAACAAAACATAAAGAACAGGTTGGGGGGAAGGAGGAGCAAGGGCTTAGAGGCAGGGACAAGTAGGGTGTATTCAGCTTACACATGGTGTCTCATCTTTGGCTACAATTTGGAACACTCTGAAAGCGCTAAAAGAAATGGATGTCTAGGTTCCACACCCTGGCTTCTCAGGATTTCTCTAGAATGCAACACAGGCATCAGGATGTTCTGAACTCCTCTGGAGACTTAGTATACAAAGTTGAAAACCACAGCATGGATGAGGGTGGATTTTACTAGGCAGAGCAGCTGAACATTGATGAGACAAGAAAGTCCAGTGGGGGGCTAGAGAGATGGTTCAGAGGTTAAGAGCACTGGCTGCTCTTCCAGAGGTCCTGAGTTCAATTCCCAGCACCCACATGGTGGCTCAGAACAATCTACAATGAAATCTGGTGCCCTCTTCTGGCACGCAGACATACATGCAGGCAGAACATTGTATACATAATAAATAAATCTAAAAAAAAAAAGGAAGTCCAATGGGCAGTGAGAGACTGTGAATGTTCTGCATCCTGGGTCAAGCTTGGGTAAGTTGTATGATCCATCTTGTCCTCCTTACACTCATTTCTCTTTCCTTCTTTTGAATTCGGTTCCCTGAGGTTTAGGTTTGTTGTGGGTCCACACAGAACTGTCACATTACTGACATACTTAGGGATTCTATGAGAGCCTGAGTTACAGTGAGATATTTTTTGCTCCTTAACGTGTTTCATGGGACCAGGGAAATGTCTCACTGGGTAAAGGTCCTTGGTGCCAAGCTTGACAATCTCACTTTATCCCTGGAAGCTGCCTGGTAGAAGGAATGAACCTGTTTCTGTCCTCTGACCTTCACAAGTACCTCCATATACACCACTTTAAAGGAGAAGAGTGGTCCTGAAGTTATATACAGAGCGTTTCACACCACGGCGGAGCCTCAAGGGGGCCTGACCGAAGACTTTAACTCTGAGCACCCTTGAAACAAGTTGGAACCTACCTCCCAGGCATCCAAGAATGTGGATTTACTCATGAGAAGTTTGCCATTTTTATCTTTGGGGAAAATCTCATTCCCAGCCTGTAAATAAATAAAAAAAACCAATTTCACTGGAATCTGCATTTAGATACCTGGTCCTGTGGGGAGATATCTCAGGACAGTGCAATAAGCAATGCCCATGCCTGCACAGCATTTGGTCAGACTCTGGAACGCTCACATAAAAACAGTAGTTCTCAATCAAATTTCTGCATCAGTCTGCCATGGGATGTGAGCCCTCTGTTTTTGGCAATACCGAATGGCTCCAGATCCATTAGTATATCATCGAAGCCATCATTACCATCCTGGAAATGAACCAATATAAACTTGGAAGAATTTTAATGTCAAGATGACTAGACAAAGGTTCTATCAAAAGAGGATGGTTATCTGGGGAAGAAGTAGGCAGCTTCTGATTTTGCCACCTTCAGAAGGCTTGAATGTTGGATGTTGGCACTATGACCATAGCTGTTCATGAGGGCAACAGAATGAAAACTCACATCCCTCCAGTTCCTGGGGGTAAAGCCCCAGACATTACAGAGCAGCTCTTCGGGTTGGACTGGCTAACTGCCAATATCACTATATTTGAAAGTCACTCCCTGGGCATACTTTGATTTATAGGGACTTATGCAAGATCATCCCAAGACATCCTACCCAGGGCACTTGTGGATTGGAATGCAACAGGAAAGTGACTGGCCAGTGGCAGCTTATCTGAGCTGGCAGAAATGACTGTTTCTTTCAAACACAGTTGCATCAAACCAAGCTTGAGGCTCCCCAGATACCACCTGTTGCCTCAACTTCCACTACACTCCAGGCTCTTTTATTTACTCTGTATGTGATCTTCTGGGGACTAGAGAGATGGCTCAGCATAATAGAGCACTTACTGCTCTTGCAGGAGACCTGGGTTTGGTTCCCAGCACCCATGTGTTTGTTCATAACCATGCGTAACTCCAGGTCTCAGGGATCCCATGAGCCCTTAAGATATTCACAGACACCAAGCATGGACATGGTGCACATATAGACGTTTAACTAAAACACCCACACACAGAGAATTAAAGAAAAATTAAAAGAGCTCTCCTGCTTCATTCCTCCCCGGTGCCACATCTTGTCATGGTAGCCATTTTGTGTTATCTCCCAGAAAGTAGAAACGGGGCAAAGAGCAGCTCAAACCTGGAATCCCTGTGGCCAGTGAACAAGATACAGGTCCAGGTAGTCCAGTTTCAGATCTGAGAGGGTTTTCTGAAAGCATTTCTTCACCAGGTTTTTCTCGAAGAAGGTGGGCCACAGCTGCAGAGCGTGACATGGGGGCTTTAGGACTAAGGAAAGAAAGGCCCATGCCCCAGCAACCCTCGCTGCTTTGAGATTTATAAACCCTGGCCAGGCCATTCATTTATAATAAAAAAAAACAGTTAAGAAATGCACCCCAGTAGTGAATAGAAACAAAGAATAAGGGAAAGGAAAGGATATGATGGCTCCCAGGTATGGGAAGGAGAAAGTTTACTGTAAATAAAAGGGAGAGCATGGCCAGAAGCAGAGACATCTGGGAGAGTCCAGAATGGACATGACCAGACTGAGGTGGGCTATGGGATGGGGTGAGGTAGGAGGGGGAAGTGAGGTGCAAAAGTACAAAGGGGCAGGTAACCAAAATGTCTGGATTATGTAGGGGAGAGCTTCTGGGGAAAGGGCAGCCCAGCCCATGGGCTGGGGAGTTCAGGGTAGAGGGCAGGGTATGCTAGCCACACCCTATAACAGGTAGGGACTGTGGGATGCTGGGAGAATCTAGTCGCCAGGTCCATATATTAAATATCAAACACCTCAGCTGTTTGGACAGGATTTGAAACTTAACAAGTAGTTACATCAGCTCTCATCAAGTCAAGGTCATTTCCTAAGTGTTCTATGCTCTTGGTATTCAATTTGTTTCTTTGGTCATTCAACATAGTTTGTCGCTGACTAAAATTTTATATTCCTATGTTATTCCTTCCTTGCCTCTTGATTCTCAGAGGGCAGGAGTTGGTGGTGGTACTTCAAGCTCAAGCATTAGGGTGTAATTGAAAACAGCTGGCCCTTTTAGTGCTTCCTTATCCCCAGCCCAATCAGGCCCGTGATTGATGACAATGAGTACATATAGGTGTGGCCACCCCAACCTTTGGTGCTTTTTGTGTGTAGAAATCTGTCTAGAGATTTAATGGAGGCAGGGGGAAAGGGCTAGGAGACAGGCAGGCACGTAGAGATGACTGACAAGCTCTTGACGCCAGTCATACCCAGATACTTCTACCTGTCTTGAAGTCCCATCCACCAAGTGGGCCACTCTACCTTGCTGACAATGAAGAGGTCCTCCCGCTTCACAGCCTTCTCCTTGATCTTCTCTTGGATGGCTTCCCCCACTTCATTCTCGTTCTGATAGGCATAGGCGCAGTCAATGTGGCGATACCCAGCATCAATGGCGGCCTTCACAGCTTCCTTGACTTTGCCTGGTGGAGACTGAAAGACAACAGAAGAGACAGACGCTCCAAGGCCCCCTCTTAAAGGTTCCACATAGACCATATTCTCAAAATCACGGTCTTGCTGAAACCTTAATTCCAAGTAGACAAGAGAGAGGAAAACATAATTGGGGAACTTTTCAAAGAAAAAGTGAATTAATATTTTTCTTATTTCATTCAAATTTTAGGTTGACAAAGTGATGGGTTTTATCATGGCATCTTAAAATGCATGTCACTGTAGTGATCATCAAACCATGTCCTTTTCTAGTCAGTAACCAGTTGTCCTCTGATCCAGGTTGATCTGAGCTGCTTCCAGAGAGTGACAGACGGCTCCCATTGCAACTTGCTGAAGGCCAGTCTACGCACTAGATTCTGAGATATTCCAGAGGAGTTTTCAGACTCCAGAAAGAAGGGTCTCAAAATGGTCATTACAATCTAACCTGCTCTGCTATGGTGTCATATGAGGCTGAGGGATTCCTCAATTTCTCTAAACCTTGACAAGGAAGTATAGCAACAGTAATGGGCCCTGCCTCATGAGGCCTTTGTGTTGCTTGCTTGCCACAATATTGTGAAGGTTTTAGCACATCAAATGGCACTTACTAAGGCTGGGTGGATGCAACCGATATTTAGTCACTGTTTCAGAACAGGAGTAAATAAGAAACTGTAACAACTGATTATTCTCCCGCCTATAAGCAAAAGAAAACAAAAGAAGAGAAAAGAACGTTTGAAATATCACCTTCTGATCTAACCTAGCCAAGCCAGACATTGGTGTAGGAAAATAAGCACTCAGCACTCATCTCCCTGCAGAGTATAGCGCTCCACGCCTCTAATCCCACTCTGAGAGGTGCAAGGCACGAGGGTCCTGACTTCGAGGCCAGCCCAGGGCACATTACCACCTCATTCAAAAGAAAACAAAATCCTGCCAGATGTGGAGGCCCACATCTGCAATCTTAGCATTTGGGAGGAAAGAGGGTAAGAGAACAAGGAATTCAAAGCCAGTCTCAGCCATATAAGGAATCATAAGCCAATCTGGGCTACAGGAGACTCTCTCAAACAATAAAATTCTAAAAATTCTTTTTAAAGTATCAAACCTTGATTAAAATGTTGCACATAAGATAGGAGTCAACCCGGTCCCGGGACCCAAGCGGATCAGGATTGACCCAGCGACCAGAGCCAGAGCCAGCGATCTCCACCGGAACAGGTACAAGGGAATAACCGCTGAGTAAGTCAGCCAGAGACAGAGACTGCTGAGGGTCTGGACGTGAATCTGGGACCTCCAAGGGAGTGGATATAGGCCAACACCCCCGCGGGCCTGGGGAAGAGTCTAGGACCACCCAGGAACTAGGCCAGGCCAGGACCTCCATCAGCCTGGGCCTGAGTGAGGCTGGGTCCTCTGGGGAATAAGCAGGAAACAGAGATCTCGACGGGGCCAGGCGCGAATCTGGGTCCCTGGAGAGAGTAGACTTGAGCCAGGTCCCCTGTGAGTTCGGGCACTGGTTTGAGACATAAAAGGGAAGAGGCAGGGACCTGTAACCCTTGTGGGTCCCAGCGTGAGTCTGAGACCTCTGAGGAAGCAAGCAGGTCCCCTGCTGGTTCGGGCACACCCGAGTCTAGAACCTCCCAGGTAATAGACCGGAACCGGAAACTTTCCAGGCCCAACTCCAACCCAGGGGCTTCTGCAGGAGGGAACCCAGCCTAGGACTTACACTTACAGGTCAAAGCTAGTAATTGCCCGGAGGCAAGGAACTCCACCTTGGGCAACAAATCCCACAGGAGTGGAACTGAACGAGACTCCTAGGACAGAGAGAGCCGAGGAAACAAGCTCCACCTGGGGCAGAAGCCAGGAGCAAATCCAGCCCTGGGAGCCAACCCAGTCCTGGGACACTGATTGAGCCAACGACCTGACTCAGACCCCGCGACCTCCACCGGAACCGGAGTGGGACTGAACCAGTTACCCAGGACAAGGAGAGAACGGGCTCCACCAGGAGCAGAAGATAGGAGTCAACCCGGTCCCGGGACCCGAGCGGATCAGGATTGACCCAGCGACCAGATCCAGAACCAGCGATCTCCACCAGAACAGGTCTAACTCCAAGCCAGGGATATCTACAAGAGGAGATCCAGACCAAGATTTACAGAAAACAGATCAAAGCCAGCAGCCTAGACCAAAGTAGGCTTGAGACAGCAAACTCCAAGAGAGCAGATCAAAATATGGGAACACTGAGCTACCTCCAGGAATAGGAATAACCAACGAAGTAACTCAAACTGGGACACTGACTGTACCACTAGGAAAACCATCTTAGCTTTTGATCTACTGACACATAGGAAATTATTCAACAGAATCTTAGCCACCACCATCCACACCTATTAGAGGAAAAGATGAGAAGAAAAGGTAGGATCACAAGCTACACCACAAAGAACAACACAATACCAGGGAAACCCAAAGACCCTACAAAAGTAAGCCCGGAACAACCAAATATGGATGACCCAGAAGAAAATGACCTAAAAAATAACCACAAGGGAATATCTGAAATTATTAAAGATGAATTGAGAAATTACCTTAAAGAAATGGAAGAAAAAACAAACAAAAAATTGGAAGATATCACCAAATCACTTAAAGAAAACCAAGAAAAAGCACTCAAACATATAACAGAAACTATTCAGGTCTTGAAAACAGAGATAGAAAAAATAAAGAAAACACAAGCAGAAGGAATTATAGA
>PVIU01007145.1:0-94506 GCA_004026605.1 Ondatra zibethicus | reverse complement strand
GCATGACCTTAGGTATCTTTTGGCCATTCGAATTTCTTCTGTTGAGAATTCTCGGTTCAGATCCTTACCCCATTTTTTAATTGGGTAATTTAGAATTTTAATGTCTAGTTTCTTCAGTTCTTTGTATATTTTGGAGATCAGACCTTTGTCCGATGTGGGGTTAGTGAAGATCTTCTCCCATTCAGTAGGATGCCTTTTTCTCTTAATGACAGTGTCCTTTGCTTTACAGAAGCTTCTCAGTTTCGGGAGGTCCCATTTATTCATTGTTGCTCTTATAGTCTGTGCCACTGGAGTTTTACATAGGAAGTGGTCTCCTGTGCCCATGTTTTGCAGGCTACTTCCCACTTTCTCTTCTATCAGGTTAAGTGTGGTAGGATTTATATTGAGGTCTTTAATCCATTTGGATTTGAGTTTTGTGCATGGAGATAGATAAGGATCAATTTTCATTCTTCTACAGGTTGACATCCAGTTATGCCAGCACCATTTGTTAAAGATGCTTTCATTCTTCCATTGTATACTTTTAGCTTCTTTATCAAATATGAGGTGTTCATAGGTTTGTGGATTAATATCCGGGTCTTCAATTCGATTCCATTGGTTAATGTCTCTGTTTTTATGCCAATACCAAGCTGTTTTCATGAGCTTCAAATTATTCAAAAATTGATTTTATTATTTTATGTAGATTGCTTTTATCTATATACTCAGAGATATTTCTTCCATTGTAAGACAAATAATTACCTTTACCATCCTCTGACCTTTCAGGGGACTTGTAGAGACAGAATCTTACTCTGTAGCCTAGCCTTGAAATAATGACCCTCTTGCCTCCGAATCACAGATGACAGTATCACAGATTTGTCCCACCATGCCAAGTGCTTCTTCCCTTCTATTCTTCTCATCTAAAATTTCACAAGTAAATTAATTTAATCCTTCTCTGAATATATCCTAATCATCTTAAAGGCAAAAAATATTATTTCCCCTCCAAGTTTCTTTTTCTTTTACTGCTTAATAAAACAAAAGTAATTTCAGAGCTATGTAGGAATACATGACATGTATGTAGCAGACGCTAACCTATCACAAAATTGTATTTAAAATTTAAAGAAGCAAATGTTATTAAAGAGAACTATAATACCCATCCTGTTCATCTGCATCATAACCCAGAAGTAGTAACACCCTCGAGCTGGTATGTAGCTGTAAGATGCATTTCAATATGTATACATATTCATGCAGTCTGGAAAGCATTGATCAATTTGCTTTTTGTTGCTCAGCATTATGGTCTTTAGGTGTATCTGTTCCGAAATATTGTTTCATTGCAGGCATAGATTCAGACAGAGCACTGCCTACAAAATAAATTTTAAAAATCAGTTTGTCCATTCCCTGTTCTTCTGAGACTATGTGAACCATCTCACAGTATATAAACATCATATTTCCTCTAAAACTCCAATAACTGTTAGCCAAAGTCCATTTTTGAAGCTATATTATGTATAATAAGTTAGCTCATTTTTATCAAATTTATATGATTCCTGAGTGCTTGTCATGTTATATGGTTTGAACATCTCTTCCAGGAGGTGCCTTTTCATATGCAGTGCCCCCTATTTTTTGTGAGATTTACACAAATAAAAAGTTGTTAAGGATAGTAATGCGCTAAATGCAGACTATTTTACCTAGAGAACAGAGGCTCCTCCCAAGAGGAGAGTATTGAATGCATTCAATTGTGTGCTACGGCATTAAACTGCTGATTTTGAAATGGTAACCAATAGTAAGAGCAGTAGCATAGAGACCATAGGAACGTGAATTTTCTTTTTTATCTTGTATATGCCAGGCTCTCTTTTTGATTTATCATGCTTCATTACATTTTTGCAAATCCAGTTCACAAGATGCCAGAACTCATATTCATAACAACGCATTCTCTGTACTGAGCTTAAGTATGTACAGAAGCTAATATAGGAACTTAGACTAGAAAAAATTGTCACATATCTATGAACCTGAATAGAGCCAGTCTTCGATGGTGACATCATATGTCCATGAGGAGGGACAGACCAGAAGAATTATGCAATTTACAATTGCCTTGGATATATAATTGATAGCTTTTGGTCTAAAAAAGTCAGGCCACTTGAACAACCTGGGATGATATGGAAGAATACACACAGCACCAGGAGATACAGGACTTTCTGCTGTCAAGGACACAGTGTTGCTTGAATGATTAATTGGCAAAATAAAGATGTGATATATTGCTACTCATAGCAAGTAAAATGAATCACATTGTATATATAAATCTAATCTATAATGTATATTCATATACATTAGTGGATTGTGGATTTATAACTGCTTTAGAGAGAAAGTTAGAGATGTTTGGAACACAGCCAGTCTTTTTTGAGTTGATGAAACAAATGATTACTATACTTTTCCATGATGTGATACAGGAAATATGTGAGACACCTTGAAAACTGGAAAGGAAATATTTTAGGGAAAGTCCACTACAATATTTCTTAATTTTTTTTAACATTAGGGCATCATTTCTAATTACACTAATTGATGACATACAGGCTAGTGTTAACTATAGCCTGCTCTCTTTTTTAGTCATCATTTATACAGTACTGGCTTTTTTAAATTTAGACCAACTTGCTGCTGCTTTTCTTCAAAAGAGAACACTGGTTTAGAGTAAGTTTTATGGCTCTATTCATGAGCTCTATCCATTCTTATATCAATAGCAACTACTCGATTATAATTTTTCATCATAGAGAACAAGTTACTGCTTTTCATAAATCAGCTGCTGCTTCTAATTTTGCAAGTGCATTTCAGTGAATTCTCATCTATACTCCTGTCATACTCCAACTTTTTAAAATGTTCTCCTAATATCCTTAGGACTGACTTGGGTCTTTGAGATCCTCTTGTCCAATTTCAATGGTAACAAAATTTTCACTCAGAATACACAAGGAAATATATGTATATATTTGTCTTTGCTATTTCACTCTTTGATATAGCCTCACCTTCCTCCCTCAGTGCTGTGGACAGTGACCCTGATACTAGGCTACAAAATAGAACCTGACATCCTTCCCTGAAAGGATCATTCTATTAAGAATGTTTTCTATACGTGAATAAATAATAATTTACCATTTCATTAAACAGTTACTAGAATGATGCTTTTTGGGTATTATAAACCCTTAAAACTTTTGATTAACAATTGCTTATAACTGAACCACAGGCATTGTTTTGGTCAAGAAAAAAATTTCATACATAGTAGTAGTCCCAAATGATTATAATTAGTTGAGTAATTTATAATCTAGTGACAAAATACTGCCATGATGACATAGTCAAGTCTACATGTTTGTGATGGTATTTGTATTTACGGATGGTTCTCATGGAAAAGTATCCACATAACACATACTGTTAAATACAGTGTATAATATTGATAATGATAACAAAATACTATTATTTGTTTTTCCATTTACTATTTTTTAAAGTTTATCATATAAAGCCTCATACATCTCCTGCTTCCTGCATCAGTCACTTATGTCAAGAGCCTACGTCAAGTGATTGAACTATACCTTCTAGGGCTATGATGTTCTCACAAAATGATGAAATCATGGAATCATTAGACAGAATGTGTCACCACTGTGAAGTGGTAACTGACTCTAATTAGAAATCATTGTCCTATTTTAAACTTACTTTTTAATTCATATATTTACCTTTGTTTTTATTTATAACATATTAATATTTAGATATGTTCTTATTCATAATATACTTTATTGCAATAAAACTCATAGTGGCATACATTAATAAATAAGATAACTATTTTATGCTTCTTCTCTTTCAGTGCACCTGACAATTGCACTAAACTAACAACTAGCTTAGGGGAATGGTCGATGATCTTCCAAGTTATTGATGGGATATCTATTACCATGATACTCTATGTCTTCTTTTCTGGTTTTCTTTTTCAATTTGTTAAAGAAAATCTGAGATAATTTTTCCCCAGAGTCAACTTTGTTTAAAATTGTCTTTATTTTACCTTCCCTTTCAATAACAGCCTGTCACATGAAGAATCCAGGAATCACATTTCTCAGAATTTTAAAGATGGCTCCATATTTCCTGACATTCCTTGTTAAGACACCATTGTCATTTTCCTCCATATGGATAACTTCTTTTTATTTCCTGGAAAAGCACACAGTTCTCACTTCCTCCTAGGATTTGATGAGTTGACGCTAATTCCTCTAGTTCCTTTTCCTGATATTGGTGCTCTGTATTCTGAGGCTTTTTAATCAAAAGACTATGTCCGCCTAGATCAGAAAAAGACTTTGATTTGCTAGCTCTATTTTCTCTTCATGGGTTTAACCAGGTAAGATAATAGGATTTATGTATATATGGCATGACTTTTGGGTACCTATACTTTAATATTCTAAATGACATCTTAAAAATCTTTGCATGTGTGTATGTGTGTGTGTGCACATGCAGTACAACTGTGTGCCTGTGTGTGTATAATTTTTATATGCATTGACACATGTATGTGTGCAAGCATGTGTGTGTGTGTGCGCAGTACAACTGTGTGCCTGTGTGTGTATAATTTTATATGCATAGACACATGTGTCTGTGCAAGAATGTGCGTGTGCATGTGTGTGTATGTTGGTACATAGGCCAGAGGTTGATGTCAGTTGTGTTATTTGATCCATGCCAACCTCATATTTTGAGGCAGGGTCTCTCACTTAAACCTGGACTTATAGAGCCAGCTAATCTAACCAGCCAGCTTGTCCCAGGGATCCTTTGCCTGTCTAGTGAGAACTGGGATTACAAATGGATACTATAGCATTTACATCAGATCTGGGATCTGAACTTGAGTCCTCTTACTGGCACCGGAAGCACCACTGAGCTACCTTAACACATTTTTCTTTTAACATTTATTTCAGAATTACCTCCATCCTTTCTGCACTACAGTTTGAAAAATCTTCTGGCTTGTTCTTCCGTAAAACCTATTTCTAACCATGTTAATTCTGCTGCTCAGCCTTGCTGTGCGGCTCTTTCCTACAGCCTCCTACACTGGCTGTGGTGTCACAGTCATACTGGACTTACAAAAGGGTCTAGAAGAGTTTCTTTCTTCTCATCAAGTTTTGTAAAATTCAGAAACATTGCCATTAGTTATTTAAATGCTTCGTAGAATTCACCACTGGTACCATTAGGTTCTAGGCTTTTCCTTGTTTGAAGTCATCGATCATTGATTTAGTCTTTCTTATGACTTAGGTTATTTTTCTCAGATTTCTTATATCTTTCTGATTCAGAGACAAGAAATGGTATGTTGTATACATCTATAAATTTATCCATTTCTTTTAGGTTACCCAATTTAATGTCAATTTTTGTATGAGTCTCATGACCTCTTACAATTATGTGGTTAATATGTCTCATTTATAATTTATTTATTTGAATGTTATCTGTTTTTAATCTATAAGTTTCTTAGTTTTAATGGTTCAGAGAATCTCATCTTTATTTTTGTTGATCTGCTCTCTTGTTCTTCTAGTCTGTTTATTTGTTTTTGACATTAAGCAATTGATAAAATTTAGTTTAGTAGCTAGTGAATGTATCTTGATTTTGATTCCTGTGTTAAGAAAATAAATAAATTCAGCTGATGGAAGGAAGAGTTTATCTAAGCTTGCAATTCCAGAGAAAGGGTCCCTAATGGCAGGAGAAGCATGCCAGCAGTCTTCCAGAGCTGACCAGAGCTGGCTGATTACTTTTCCAACCACACACAAGGAGCAAAGAGAGTGAACTGGAAGTGAGAGGTTATAAGCCCTCAAAGCCATTTCCAGTGATGTACTTCCTTCAGCAAGGCTCTTCCTTCTAAAGGTTCCATAACCATCCCAAACATCACTGCCAACTGTGGTGCTTAAGTACCAGCCTTTATGAAGAACACTTCTTACTCAAACCACGACAGGGAGTGTGCATTTAGTCACCTTTTCTCCAGCATGTCTTTAACTGAACCTAATCAAGTTGATAATTTGTTCTTGTTTGGGTTATCTTTTCTTGCCCTAAATTCTACAAGAATCCATTAGATTTCACCAGTTTAAGTCCTTGTTCTATTTGTCAATTAGATGACAATGAAGTATTGAGCAATGATAAACTTTTATATCACTGACATACAAGGACAGTTTTACAAACTGAACCCTATGCTATATCTATCACTATAGTTTTAACTGTAGTATACAATTCCCTTCATGATTTTTACTGATATTTGAATATGAATCCTAAGAATACAAGTCTTTCAGTTCACATTCAAGCTTAGCCATCACTTGCTATGAGAGTAACCTTCCACAGTTATTAATTCCTTTTCTGTTGTTGTAATAAAATACCATGAGCTAGGAAAGTCGGAGAAGGAAGACTTTATTTGAGTTTTGTAATTCTAGGAACATAAGGATATATCATGATGGGAAGGTGTGGCAGAGGCAGTGAAAGGGGGAAGCTTAGGGAGGACATTCTCAACCATAAGCATGTAGCAGAACCAACTGGAAATGAGACTAGGTTATTAACTCTCAAAGCCTGTCCCTGGTGACATCACTCCTTCAGCAAGGCTGTAGCTTCTCAAGCTCCCACACGGTACCACCAACTGAAGGCCAAGCATTGAAACAACACAAACTTTAGGAGAAATTTTCATTTAAATCACCACACGTAGCTCCCAAGTATTTCTAGTCTCAGCAACAGAATTTGGATTACTCGATTATTATTAGATTTTGAATTTGTGTGTTTTGTCAAATTGATACAAACCTAGATATCTATGCAAAGAGGCAATCTTAACTAAGAAAATACCGCCCTAAAATGAGCCTGTAGGCAAGTCTGTGGGGTATTATCTTGATTAATGACTGATGTTGGAAGGTCCATCCCATGGTGTGGGGCTGGCCCCTTGAGAAGAGGTTCTCAGTTGTATGGAAAGGAAGACATAGCAAACGTCACCATCAAGTCAGTATCACTCCTTCATGACCACACTTCAGTGCCTCAGCCTCTGCCTCGAGTTCTTGCTTGATGATTGACTGTGATATAGAAATGTAAGCTGAAATAAACTTTATTCCCAAGTTGCTCTTGGCCAGAGCGCTTTATCACAGCAATAGAAACCCTAATACAATTGCTGATCCTTGTGTGTCCAGATTTCCCCTTTTCCCATAGTGATTTCCTCTTTGGGAAACATCATGTACTTTATTCTGAGATTTTCAGAAATCCTATCAATCAGAAAGGGACTAGAAGTATTAACTCTCCAAAAAGGAGTTGGAATTTTCCAAAACCTTTTATTCTTTATGTAAATATCCTTACGTATCTCCAGTAATACCTCAGCATACCAAAATGAGGACAGAGGCAGGTTTGTCAGACAAAAATGTTCATATTATCATTTTCTTCATGAAAGAGGCTTTTTTCTATTCAAGAAAACCTATTTTGAAATAAATTAGCTCCAAGGTAACTGGTCTTGTCCACTTAGAAAAAAATAGATGTTGGAAGTTAAGGATATTACAGTTCTAATTCATGAGCACTAATCCAGTGGCACTGACAATAATTGAAGGAATCCTACACAATGAATAGAGAGATAAGCATGCTCTTAGGGTCATGATAAAATAATAAAGTGCACTACAGTGATAGATAAATAAACAAGGATTAAGATAGCACTAAAGAGAACAAAAACAACAATATAACAAAATTAATGCATTCTTTTCCATAATAACTCTGGGTGTTAATGACCTTGGTTCTCCCATCAAAAGTCACAGGGTGGTTTATTTGTACAAAAGCAAGGCTATCTATTTGTCCCTGTCAAGAAACATGCCTCACTGACAAAGACAAGCATAGCCTTAAGGATCAAGGACAAAAATGTCATTCTAAGCAAAGTTTAATAGAAAGAATGAAGATACAGCCATAGTATGTCTGGCAGAGTAAGCTTTGGACCATGATTATTCAGAAGAAAGAATGTCACTTCATATTAAGAGGGTGAAACAATTTTAAATGTATATGAACTGAAAATTAATGTACCCAATTTCATAAATATTGCAGAACTTATAGGCACAGATTGCCCCTGATATAGTAACAATGAGTGACTTTAACATCAAGGTCTCACCAATAGACGGGTCATGCAGAAAAAAAATTTCAAAAAGAAACACGGAAGTTAAATAACAATGTGACTCAAAGTGACATAAACACTCACTGAATACTCCACCCAAAGACTGAAAATATATTCATCTTAGCAGCCTGTATGCTATGTCATAGAACATAAAGTAATAAACACAGGAGATTAGAATAATTCCTTGTGTTCTGTCTGATCAGAATGAAATAAAGCCAGACAGCAAGAAAAGCTACAGGAAACAGAAACTCATGAAAACTGAGAGGCACGATGTTGAATGATGAGGCATTGAAAAAGAAATTGAGAAAAATTTTTTAATTCCTAAAATCAAATTGACACTGAAAACAACAGGCAAAGATGGGTGTACCTGGGTGCACTGGCCAGCTAGCCTACCATCCTTGGCAAATTTAAGGTCAGTGAGAAACCCTGTCAAAAGAAAGAAAGAAGGTTAAACAGTGCCAGAGGAGCAACATCCAAAGTTATGGTCTCTACACGCACACACAGCACACAAATTATGTGCATGCAGACATTCACGCATACACAAACAAAAATGCAACAAAATTTGGCGAAGATGTGAAGCAAAGTGTGTCCAGTCAATTATGCAACTGATTGTTGAAATTCCTCAAGAATTTAAAACTAGAGTTATCATATGATCCAGCTGCACCACTCTGTGGTCTGTACTGAATGGGCCCTGAAACGGCGTACCACAGAGATACTTGCGTATCACGTTTGCTGCAGCACAGTTCACAAGAGCCCACTTATGGAATCAGACTGCCTGGTGATAGTCGACTGAATAAAGGAAATGTGGTACATGCACATATACAGAGAGAGACAGAGAGAATGGATGGAGTATAATTCAGCCATAAAACAGAATGAAATTATGTTATTTCCAGAAAAAAAAATGGATGCATAGACCATCAAACTATACAAAGTAAGTCAAACTGAGAAAGACAAACACCTTGTGTAAACAGAGACTACTCGTTCATTTCTCGGCTGTTGAGACCCAAATAATCACACAGAAGAAACTTATTAATTACATCACTGTTTGGCCTATTAGCTCAGGCTTCTTATTAACTAACTCTTACATCTTAAATTAACCTATTTCTATTAATCTGTGTATCACTATAAGGCTATGGCTTACCGGAAAGGTTCTGGAGTATCCTCCTTCGACAGCTACATGGAGTCTGCCTGACTCCACCTACTTTGCCTCTATATCTCTGTTCAGTTTTCTCTTCTGGGTTTACTCTACTAAGCCATTGGCTGAAACAGATTCTTTAATAACCAATGGTAATAAACATATTCATAGCATACAGAGGGGAGTTCCACATAAGCCTTGTGCTTCCTCTTTTTTCTGGCTCCTTTATTTTGTATAGAGACATAAAATCACATATGTGGAAAAAGAAACAAGAAGTTTTCTTCATGAAAGAAGAAACAAGACAGTCAAGCGTAATAAATGAGAATAATGTGAATAGAGAAAGGTGGGGGGATATAGACAAAGCACATGGTATATTTGTTGACAGATTCTCGATTAAATCTAGTGAACATATGTTAATAAAAATGAATTTTACTTTCAACATCATTTCATATATTACTATAATCTCGTGCTTTTTCTGAATTCTTGTGTAATCTTTTCACTTTTTATCAGCAGCATGTTTTAGAGATGTGAATGCAGTGTCCCTCAAAGTTTTACACTCTAATTAAGTTATTAAAATATTTTTTTCTTCTGTAATTCAATTTCTTCAACTATTACTTCAACTGGTTATGTATGGTTACACATTTTTCCATTGCTGTTTTTCTTATTGGGATGGATATTCTTAATGTTCACTTATAAGTAAGAGCTTAGAATGATCAGTACATGTGGTCAATATGTTATCCACATTACTCTTGAGAGTGAATTTGATTGCAAAAGTCAGACACAGTAGCATGATCAGAGAGCTGGGTAGTATCTCTGTCTGACGTAATTAACTCCCCAAATTCTACTTCTTAAAACCATCCCATTGGACATGCAATTGAGGGGACAAACATGTATTCCCTAACAGACAGATAGGATCCAGCCTGGAAGGAGTCCATGCTCCAGTAAATATCTTCCCACCCATGCTCACTCAGGTCACGCAAAGAAATTGCATGAAAGTGGAGGGAAATTCTTGTGAAGGAAAGGAGAAATAATATGATGATAGGGGAGAATGGGATGAAAAATGTAAAAAAAATGTTTTTATTTACTTTTTAGAATTTTATAGATAAGTACTGTGTTTACATTATTTCTAGCCCTCCCTCTCCCTTCTCCAATTCCTCTTGTGCCCCCCCACCGTTCCTTCTCAAATTTGTGACTTCTTCTTCTTTAACTATTTATTATTTTACACAGAGAGAGAGAGACAGACAGACAGACACACACACACACACATACACACACAACTTACTAAGTCCATTTAATGTTATTCATACACATGCATGTTTATAGATAAACATTTGGGACTTGATAACCCATTCCGGGAAGCCTATCCCTGAAGGAAAGCTGGTTCTCTCAGTAGGCCAACAGGCATTTTCATTAATGCAGATCATTTTTTCCACGATTAATAAGGAACTTTTATTTTTTATTTAAAGCTTTTCATTTTATATACCAACCCCTATTCTCCCTCCCTCCCTTCCCCCCACCTACGCCCCCATCCCATCCCCCATCCACTCCTTAGAGGGGTAAGGCCTTCCACCATTTTCATTAAAGACTACATAAGTAATGTTGGTCTTATTTAGGCAAACTTATCACTGAGATTTCAAGGATACAGCTTTTCTGACATATCTAGAAGATACTGTCTAGCATGAAACATCCTGGTCTTCTGGTTCTTACAATCCTTTCTTTTCCATTCCGGTGACTCTCTGAGCACATGGGAGTTGCAGTGCAAATGTATCAATTGGGGCTAAGCATCCCAATGTCACTTATTCTCTGCATTTTGACCAGTTATGGATTAATGTAGTAGACTCCATCTGTTAAAAAAAAGTTTCTTTGATTTCTTCAACTGGCTATGTATGGTTACACATTTTTATGTTGTTATTTTCTTGTTATCCTTGCTGAGAGTGTGAGGGCAACACCTATCTGTCAGCATAAGGCTGGGTATAGTACAGTTAGAAATTATACTGCTTTATAAAAGTGGCAGTGGTAGATGGTCCCCTGAGGTCTGTGACCTCCCCAACCATGCCTAGTTGACTAGCTTTGCAGTAGCAGGCAGGAAACCCCTCCTATTTAGCAGGCCTTAAGTCCAATTAGAAACTCGTTGGTTACCCAAAAGATCAAAGAGTGACTATGGCATCATTGGAGCAGGTCATTGTTGTGGCTCACAAGCGTTCCATCTAGGTAGGACCATTGATTGTTTTCTTTTCCCTTGGAAACTTGCATAGTATTTTCTGATATAAGACTTAGTTCATTGGTAGCAGACTTCTATATCACCTTTTATGTGTAGCAAGAAGGTCTTAACTTCAAGAGAGGTGGTCATCTATATTACTTCAAGGGAGCTTTCCCCTGCCTCTCTGGGGGAAGGAGGAGAGAAAGGGGATATTATCAATCCATGTAAACTCCATTTAAACTGCACGTGCATGCACACACACACACACACACACACACACACACACACACACCTTTACCATCTTTTATACCACTTGTGCCAGGTATGTTGGAGATGGGTAGGAATGCCTTTCCAGGTACTTAGAACATTCTGGTTTCTAATTTCATCATTCTCTTATCAAAACCCTCAAGATGGACTCAGCCCCTAGATCCTAATGATTATAACCTTTAAGTTTTTCTAAAGGTCAATTTTTTAACAAAATATTTTTATCGATTATCTGGGAATTTCATATAACAGATTCTAATCACCCTTACTTTCCAGTTTTCCCAGGTTCACCATCCTGCAACTCTGTGTCCTCCCCCCCAAAAAAGGATTTTAAAAAATTCCAATTTGTGTTGTCCTTAAAGAAAATGAGTCCTTTCCCACACCCACCCTGCCTCTATTGTGGATAGCTACACTTCAACATCCTTATCACATTTGAAGAGTTCTCTTCCATGGTTTCCTGTCTAGGTTCTTACTTTTTATCTGGGGTGAGGTGAGGGTTGTGACAGAAGCCTTCTATGTCTCTCATCCTCAACTGTGAGTCTGCAGTCATTGATACCACTGCAGAAGATCCTCTGTCCTTTACCGTTAGCAGCGTGAATCATGGACTTTCCCATGGTATCTGGCAACAGCAAGGACCACAGGCATCCACATGGCCTCTGGCATCAGCAAGTGCTGTAAACCTCAGCATCGTCTCCAATGACAATATGGACCATAGATAACATGATCCCCAATGACAGTCCAGCTCACAGACCAGTCTCACTTCAGGTAGCAGCATAGACCATAGACGTCTGTGTGGCCTTTTGTGGTCTCACTGGCCATAGCCATCAACTTGGTCCCCCACTGTAGCAGGACCATAGATCCCAGTATGGCCCTCATAGACATCTTGGAACACAGACAACAACATGGTCCCAGCCAGCCCGTGGATATCTGCATGGACTTCAGTGGTAACATGGGCCGTGGATATCAACACAGCCCCTGGCTGCGGCAGGACCAAGGACCCAGACATGGCCCCCAGTGGCCAAAGATCTATTTTAAAAAATGACAAACTCCTTCTTCCTCAATTACTACTGTCTCAATTATGTATTAGTTGTACTTACTCTTTTTGATTACTTTAATAATCCAATTCCATGTTTTATGTCTTCCTTTTCTCTGCTTCTTCTGTGCATGTTGCCCTCCAAATTTCCTAGTGTGACTTTAATGCTGTCCCTTAATTTTGCTCTAATACATGTTTGAGTGCCAAATAGTAACTAAGTAAATCTAGAGAAGACATTAGCCTCCCCAGAACATTTTTTCTTTGTTATTTTTCTTTTTACTTTTCTTATGTAACTATTTCTTGTGCTGATTTCAATTCTGTTATTTTTTATTCAACTGCATTTTTAATAAACATGATCTGAGAAAGGAGACTGGCACAATTAAATAGTCCTTAAATGATGCTCTTGCCATTAGTAAACAATGTCTGGGAAATGCTACCATATTAGCATATTTTTCAGTAAGTGAGGTAAATGACCATACTCCTAGAATTCATTGCTTTTATGTAAAATTGGAGCCCTCTGCAAGTAGAAGCAGACTACTGTTCTTCAGCAAAGCAAAGGACATTTATCAGCAGAGAAGAGAAGATACCAAAGAGAAACACACAACCAGCCACGTGAGCAGTCTAAAAAGAATCAATCATATAAAGCTTGGGGATCCTTTTTGTTTGTTTTGTTTTGCTTGTGATTTTTTTTTAATGTAAGAGTTTGTCCCTAAGTTTCTCTTTATACATCTGACAAGAAACCCAAAATGGGGATGGTTTAAGAACTACAGTGAAGGGAACCACCTTTTCAGTAAGAGAATAGTCACCTTTAGCTAATATCAGAATACATGGACATCTTACACTACCTCATAATAACAATGTTCTTCTTAATTAATAATAAATTATTTTTATTATTATTGTATTATTTTCTCTAGCCCATGTCTTAAGTATGAACTCAAGACAATGTGTCAGAAAAGAGACAGCATCCACCTTCTTTGTTTGGGAGATGCATAATGATGCCTGACCCTGAAGAACACACTTGAGGACATCTGGAAGGATACAGTACAAATAAGAATTTTACTGATGCCACAGGGGAAGTAGATACAGAGGCTCAATTGCGACATTGAAAACATGGATGCTTTCACAATTCCATCCTGCCATCCACACTACTCAGTTTATCCTACCATTGGAAATGAATTGTTTTTACAGAATGTTCTCCTAAGTAAAAATAAAGACTTGGTGTTTTGGTTCATGTTCACTAGAAAAGAGATAGTGAGTTTCCCCCAGTGCTCAGAAGACATGCTTTCTTTTAGACTAATTGAGATAATTTAGTTTATGCACTTATCCCTAAATAAATAATTACTACCAAAGGAAGAGGTGAGCTGATTGGCTCGGGCTTCAACTTCTGAACAATTATTTTCAAGAGAAAGGAGACAGACACCTCATGCTTTGTTTGCACTAATCAGAAATTAGTGAGAGCCCAGCCAGTTGTGCAAACTACAGAGGGCATAAAAAGAAGCATCAGAGTACCTTTGAAATGACACTAGTGCATCCCAAGAGTAACTTTGAGTGTGCACAGCAATCACAACTGAGAACAATCCTGGCAGTTGCTTTCAGAACTGCAATCTTCCAGATGAGAAGAGCCTTAGACACAATAGTCAAGGTTTTCTTCTAATTGCAGTCTTCTAGGAGGAAATCCCCCATCCTCCTCAAAGAAATTTTCAGTTAACAGCCTTCCTGATTATCTAGCGGGAGGAACATTAGATCAACAGTCGCCTTCGGTCCCTCTTGGATGCCTTTAGAAAGTTGTTGCGAAATATTTTCCTTTTGTGTTTCAGCAGTTCTGTTAGTGGGCTTCTTTTTTTTTTAATCCTAAGCTGATCATTATGGATAAACATAAAATCTCTAAATAGATTTTCCTAGTCGGTTAACCATATTCTTGAGGGAAAACATAAGGTAGAATCATTATTAAAAAGCGTTCTTAGTAATACACACATCTTTATTATGTCAGTCTTTTGCCAAAAAAAAGCACAAGATTGATAGTAAAATCCACTTAATTTTTTTCTTCACAGAACCAAGCCATCTGCCTCAAAATACACCAGCAGCCTCTTTTAGATGAATTCACACATTTTAAAGCCCCGGAGTAACCATTTGAATGGAAATTGGACACTTCTTGTCATTTAGGAAGCCTTTTTAAACTGGAAAGGCTTCTCATTTGTTCAATTAAATGTGTGTGTATGCAATACACTTTATGAAATTTATCCCAAAACAGCAAAGGCTGAAATAATATTTGAAACAGATGGTGTAGCTGCTGTAGTACCAAGCTTCCAATGGACCTAGATGGAGACATTGAAGAAAGTATGAAGTGCAAGACAAAATATTACACCATCAAAGATCACAGCCATTAAAGATGGAAAGGTGTTTATTGTCGACTCCTCCCCAAATGGAGGAGTAGGCAAAGACTTGGCAATGAAATCTATATTCCACTCTGTATTAACTCTTTCCTCCTCAGTTGAGCCTTCAGTTTTGAAAACGCTGCATCTATGGCCTAGGAATGTCCTCTTTCTTGAATATTATTTGAAAATGATGCTGAACATATTGTTCCCGGGGGAATGGAAGATGGTGTGTGAGCACAGCAGAGGAAAGCAAGTTAGGGGGTTTAGAAAGAGGATGGGGATTCAGGGAAGTCAGCAAGGCTATTTCTCAACTGCCCTAACAATGTAGGTAAAGAAACAAAAGCCAACAAAGGGTAAGCAGCCCCATCCTCATCCCACAGAACTTGTCTCCAGAGACACCCACTCGCCAGGCCTCTTCCTCCTGCGGTTTGCTAATAGGAAGAGAAAGTTTTGATTCCATGCTACTTTATTTCATTTTCTTCCATTTCATTTTAAAGAAGAGTATCTGGTATTTACAAAGTTGCTACTTTTATAAAACCGATTAGAATGTAGGCGAGGGAAGCATTTTTCTTAAATTTGCCTTTATATGCATGTATTCCGTAAAATGAAAGCATATATGCCCTCATATTCTGTGTCTGTGTATATGCGCTTGCATTAATAAGATTTGTGACTGGTTCTTTATTTTACATTAAATGCACAGACTCAATTTATGTCTCATTTTAAAACAGCTAAAAGCTACATATCTCAATCTAATCAAACAAAAGTCCAAATAAAAAATTGCTGAATTTTTCAATATGAGAAACACACCTGAGTGTACACACATATACACACACACACTCACAGAGAGAGAGAGAGAGAGAGAGAGAGAGAGAGAGAGAGAGTCTTACATATACACCATGTAGTGTTTCAGAGTTCACAGCAACGTTTCTTTGAACGTGTTCACACATTCCCTTCTCACTTGAGGTTTTGCAGACATGGGTGTTGAAAGCAGATGCTGTTAATTTATTCCAGGGCGATCCCTAAACTACTATAAATGACAGATCTAAGCCATCACACTCAGGTTCCACATGCTTGTACACTAAGAAACTGATAAAAGCCTTAATAAGAAAAGCAGCAGATGATGAAGTTTATCCATCGTCCTCTCCGCAGAAGCAGTTAATGAAAACGGGATGAAAGTGCGTCCATCTTCAGAGGAACACTTCCCCACACAAGCATCCTTTGGGAGATTCCCACTAAAGAGAGCAAATTGATTTTCTAAAGAGTGCTTAGTTATTCCAGGGACAGAAGTATGTCGCAGACTGACACATTAACCTCCTACCAATTTATAAAACTAGGTTCATACACCAAGAACAAAGGAAGAATTAGGGCGACTGCAGGTCACCTCAGCAGAGAGTCCATTTAGGACTGCACTACCTCCAAATTGGTTGATTTACCACCTTTGTCTCACCAATTATTTCAATTTGACTACATGAGATAGCCTAGCTTTGCTTCTGTGTTCAGTCGGGAGTAGTTCCTAAGAAACATTGACCGTATAACCCAACACGTGAGCCAACTCTCAGCTAGGAGCCTGGCAGAAAAAGATTCCAATTTTTGTGTTTCTCTTTATACTTAGAGAAAACAAAGAAATCGCCCCAGTATCAATTGAAATTTCAGCCCACATCTTTCCACTGCATAATCTTTTTGACACGTTTTTGTAAAGAACTTTAAAATCAGAAAAGCTCCAACCCATTGATCTTAGAATTTCTTTTAAGTTACTGACATTTCCTTTCTCACATAATAAGTGGTGAAACCTAGTCAACACTTAAAGTGTTTCTTTCTCTTTGATGTGGTCTCATACTTGAAAAACAAATTCTCAATGAAATTCATTTCTATAAGGTTCTACATCAGGATGTGTGAGTCACCCATACAAGCACATACACATTCACTCACATACCCTATTAACTGCAGAAAACAGAATTCAATTTGGGGGAAAAAATCAGTACAGCACAACCGTGTTTCAATCATGTTTATCATTTTAGTTTTGCTTGCTATGGTGGAATGTCTGTCTGGGACAGCATGATCACTCATTCATGGAATGAAGTTCCTACTGATAGACCAGGACTTCTTAAAGTGAGAGCTATCTGGAGTTCCAGGCCACACACAGGCATTTGCAGCTGTGCAAAGGATGATTGGGGTACTGAATTCCACAGCCTCCATCAAGTGTTCTTAAGATGAGATATAAATCCCTGAGACACCAGAAGTAGCTAAATAAATGAGTTTTAACAAAAAGAACTATGCAAGAAACAAGAACAGAAACCTTTATTTATACTCTAGAGAAAAAGCTGGGAGGCTGGCAGGAAGAGCATCTATTTGCAACCTGTTTGATCACAGGAGGAAGAAAAAGCACTGAGGTAAATAAAAATGTTATGAAATAATATGACAGTATATGCAATGGACCCAAATATTCCCACCAGGAAACTCCTACAACTGGTAAACACTTTCAGAAAAGTAGCTGGATACATATCAACTCACAAAACTACTAGCCCTCCTAAATACACAGGACAAATGAATTGAGAAAACTCGGGGAAACAACACATTTCACAATAGCCTACGATAATATAAAATATCTTGAGGTAACTCTAACCAAGCAACTGAAAGACTTACATGGTAAAAACTTCAAGTCTTTGAAGAAAGAAATTGAAGAAGATATCAGAAGACAAAAAGATTTTCCATGCTTGTGGATGGTTAATATTAATATATTAAAAATGATCATCCTACTAAAAGCAATCAACAAATGCAACCCTGTTAAAATCCTGTTGACTGAGGTTTCTGTCCCACCCGGTCTTGCAGCAGTTCTGTCCCGAAGAAACACACAGAGGTCTACATTAACTATAAACTGATTGGCCTTATAGCTCAGGCTTCTTATTAACTAATTCTTACATCTTAAATTAACCCATAATTCTTGTCTGTGTTAGCCATGTGGCTTAGTACCTTTCTCATCTTGCTTCCTCTGTGTCTGGCTTCCTCTGTGTCAACTGTAAAATGACTCCTCTTCCCAGAAAACTCCTGTTCTCATCACCGCAAGTATACTTCCTGCCTGGTTGCCCCGCCTATACTTACTGCCTGGCTATTGGCCAATCAATGTTTTATTAAAATAATACAAGATTATTATACCACAGCAACCCCCCTTTTTTCAAAACAAGAACTTTGAATTTAATCTCCTTTGTCTAGCTTTCTTCCTGACCATTATCTATAACAACTTTTAACCAACACTCTAAACAAAGAAAAACATCCATAATCTATTTTTTGGGGGAATGCAGGCATAGTTTTCTCCAATCAGCAGGAATGGAGACACTGATAATCTTATGAGGACCTAAAGAAAATTTTGAATATGATCAAGTCCCTACTGGAGTATTCTGTGAGTCTTGATCATCTCAGCCAGCAGTCTTAAAACTGTTCTGGATGTAAAACTCAGAGGATACTCCAACAGAGGTCCTCTGAAATGTTGGATCATTTGGGCCATGTGCACCTATTGGAGATTCTTTAGGGGGTCTTCCTTGTTCAAACCTGATTTTTCTTAACTCAGAATGAACCCACAGCCTCTTATTTCCTGTGGAAACAAAAACAAATCTCTTCCCCAAAGTAACATACCCTTTGACTTAAATTTTGAAGTCAAGGCATTTTCAAAATACATATGCTGTAGTATTAATCCAGCATCACTTATAATCAAAATCTTTTAGAAGCTGTTGTTTCTTCCGAAACCATCAAACAATTCAAAGACAATACAATAACATACAGCATCCAGACTCTCTGTGTATTTTCCATCTATATGTGGCTTTGTTTTAAATTCTATTTCTTTTCTTTTTTGTTTTAATTATTTTTGGTTTTTCAAGACAGGGTTTCCCTGTGTAACAGTCCTAGCTGTCCTGGAACTAGCTATTGTAGACCAGGCTAGCCTCAAACTCACATGGATTCACCTTCCTCTGTCTCCCAAGTGCTGGGATTAAAAGCATGCACCACCACCTCCCAGCCTAATTTTTGGGGTTTTTGATACTAAGTTTCTCTGTGTATCTTAGGCTGTCCAGGCACTTACTCTGTAGACCAGGTTGTCCTTGAACTCACAGAGATCTGCCTGCCTCTGCCTCTCAAGTGTTGGGATTAAATGTGTGTGCCACCACAGCCAACTACTCTCTTTTTTCTTTTTTATTTTAAGGACGTTAATCCTTTTTCTTTTCTCTCCCAAGCCTACATATATTTTTAAACATACTCTAAACTGTTTAAAGATTTTTCTCATCTGAATCTATCTTTACTGTATATCTATACTGTATACGAGTCTTTATTTACTAAGCAATATGGCTAGGATTAAAGTCATGGCATTGACAGCTGGTTCCATCCTATTATTTAGCTTTCTGAGAGTCTAGCCACCAGGTGAAAGTGCTGATCAGAGCCATGCTTATTGCCACAACTCTATGGAGTTTCAAGGTCCTGCCACCACCAAGAAGCATGCTGTTGGCTATTCATAAACACCATTTAAGTGTTTGCTGGTGGGTCTTCTTAAAATAACTACAAGGTTTTTGCAGCTGAAGCTGAGTCAGGAAGCCTCTCTTAAATGAGACATGCTTGCCTCTAGCAAACAGAGCCCACCTTAGAAAATGCTACTACCAAGAAGCCAGGTTTAACTCTGTTCTTTTTTTGTCTAGAATTACTTCCCAAGCTCTCTCAGGTTTTATGTGGATGCAGTTATTCATGTTGGTGCCATTTGTTGTCCAAGGTTTCTGTCCTGCCCAGTCCCACAGCTTTTAGTCCCAAAGAAACACATAGAGGTCTACCTTAACTATAAACTGGTTGGCCTAGTAGCTCAGGCTTCTTATTAACTAATTCTTACATCTTAAACTAACCCATAATTCTTGTCTGTATTAGCCATGTGGCTTGGTACCTTTCATTAGCCAGGCATTCTCATCTTGCTTCCTCTGTGTCTGGCTTCCTCTGTGTCAATTGCAAAGTGACTCTTTCCTCTTCCCAGAATTCTCCTATTCTCGTTACTCTGCCTATACTTCCTACCTTACTACTGGCCAATCAGAGTTTTATTAAAATGATACAAGACTATTATCCCACAGCAAAATCCCAACACAATTCTTTACAGACCTTGAAAGAACAATGCTCAGTATGATCAAACCAGACTCTCTGAATGTGGTGGCAAAAGTTGGCAGATGGAGAACCCATCAACAATGACACCAGGACCTATCTCTTCTGCATGTATTATCTTTTTGAGAACCGAGTCTTTTTGAATGCACTCCTTCCTAGGCCAGGAGGGATGGGGGTGGGCCTTGAACTTCCAACAGGGCAGGGCACCATGCCCTCTTTCAAGGAAGAAGGGGGAGGGAGGAGGGGTGGGGGGGTAGTGGGAGGGGACCGGGAGAAGGGGAAGAAAGGTAAAAATTTTATTTCTTTAATTATGTTCTTGAATGGAAAAAATAAAACAAAACAATGTATGGAAAAAAAAGAACAATGCTCAGCTTCATATGAAATACAAAAATCTCAGAATAGTTTTTAAAATTCTTAATAATAAGAAAACTATTGGAGGTATCACCATCCCATATCTCAATTGTACTACAGAGCTATAGTAATTTAAAAAAATAGCATGACATTGTCACAAAAACAGACTTGCTGATCAATGGAATTTAATTGAAAACCCAGACATAAATGAATGCATATATAGAACTCTGATTTTTTAATAAGTCACAAATAGACACTGAAAAAAAAGACAGCATTTTCTGCATATGGAGCTAGTCAAACTGGAAAGCAGCATGTATAAGAATCCAAATAAATCAATATACATCGCCCTACACAAAATTCACTTCAAGTGGATCAAAGACCTCAACATAAAACTATATTCACTGAACCTCACAGAAAATAAAGTGAGGGATAACCTTAAATGTATTGGCATAGGAAAAGACCATTAACACAAGCACTATGATCAACAATTAATAAATGGGACCTCATGAAACTGAAAAGTTTCTATACGGCAAGAACATCATAATTCAGACAAAATGGAAGGCTTCAGAATGAGAAAAGACTTTTACAAACTACACAACCAATAAAGAGCTAATATTCAAAATATATAAAAAATTTCAAAATTAAAGAAAACAAATTACCCAATATTTTTAAATGGGGGTACAGATCTAAACAGAGAGTTCTTAAAAGAGGAAACTCAAAAGGCTGAGACACACTTTAAAAATGTTAACATCCTTTGCCATCAACGAAATGCAAATCAAAACTACTTTGAGATTTCATCTTATACCTGTCAGAATAGCTAAGATCAAGAAAGCAATGGATACCTTATGCTCGCAATGATGTAAAATAAAGGGAACACTTATGCATTGCTAGTGGGAATGCAAGCTTGCACAGGTACTATGGAAATCAACGTGGCAGATGGGAATCAATCACTATCAAGATAGAGCTATACCACTCTTGTGTATATACACAAAGGACACTGTATCCTGCCACAGAGACACTTGCTCAACCATGTTATTCTACTCTAGTCATAACAGTCAGAAATTGGGAACAACCTGACTGTCCCTCAACAATTGAATGGATAAAGAAAATGTGGTACATTTTATACAATGGACTATTACTCAGCCATCTAAAAAATGAAATTTGCAGGTAAATGGATAGGACTAGAAAAAATCATCCAGAATGGGGTAACCCACATTCAGAAAGGCAAATATGGCATGTATTCATGTATATGTGTATATGAGCTGCTAAATCAATAAAAACTAAACTATAACCGAAAAAAAAAAAAACCTAGCAGTTAAGTATAGAATAAGTGATTAAGGTGAACAGAGAGATCTTGTTAGAAAAGGGAACTAGATTAGCTATGGATAGATGTGGGGGAATGGGAGGGTTAAATGGGGAGGGTATGTGAGATGGGCATAAGTGAGGGAATACAGAGAGAGACACTAAACTTAAGATCCATTTGAGGCATAGTGTGGAAACCTAACACAGTAGAAGCTTCCATATATGTGTGTGTGTATGTATGTGTGTGTATATATTTGTATGTGTGTGTGTGTGTGTGTGTGTGTGTATGATCTAAGTGAAATCACCAATTAGTGGGGGAGACAGAGCCCCTGCTGTAGAATACTGTAAGCAAAGACTGCGTGTTCATTTCCCAGCCACCCAGACCCAAATAATCACATAAAGACTATATTAATTACGATACTGTGTATACAGTATTCTGCCTGGATGCATGGCTATAGGCCAGAAAAGGGCACCAGATCTCATTACAGATGGTTGGAAGCCATCATGTGGCTGCTGGGACTTGAACTCAGGACCTTTAGAAGAGCAGGCAGTGCTCTTAACCACTGAGCCTTCTCTCCAGCAATATTGTTTGGCGGATGGCTCAAGCATATTTCTAGCTAGTACTTACATCTTAAATTAACCCATTTCTGTTCCTCTATGTGTCATCATGAGGCTGTGGCCTACTGGTAGGTTCTGGTGTCTTTATCCTTCAACTGCTACATGGTGTCTTCTGATTCTGCCTTCTTTCTCCCTGAATTCAGTTTAGTTTTCCCACTTAGCTCTTTTATGCCCTGCCACAGGTCAAAGCAGCATCTTTATTAACCAATGGTAATTAAATATATTCATATCATACAGAAGGGAATCCCACATGATCTCCCCTTTTCTGTCTAAATAAAAAAAAGGCTTTAATCTTAACATAGTAAACAAGAATTAAAGTTTCAATATTTAGCCCCTTTACATCTGACAAATTAAGGAAAATATCATTTATCGCAGCTTTGTGAGTCTAAAGTTTCATATATAACTTCTCTTTTATCATAACTAAAGAAAACTATAAGTATATTTATAGTTATATATAAATATATATGGTTATATATATAGTTATAATTATATATAAGTATAGTCAAAGACCTCAAAAGGATATAATATTACCTAAGTAAACACAAATTGCATTGTAAGCAACTTCTAAAGTTTTATAAATGACAGAGACATCTCTCTGCCTGGACAGTCACCCAAAGTCTTTTGTAACATTGGGACATCCATCTTCAGCATATAGGCCCATAATATCTGGCAGACTTTTCAGTGAAGCAGGAAATTTTAATATCTGTTCTACCTTGTACTGGCAAAGTTCCTCAGTTGCTTTCTTCGGTTTCCTATAGAATGTCTGGCAGGAACTCAGAAGGACTATCCCATCTTTTGGAAAGTTTATCAGTCACTTTTCTGTGTGCCCTGCATATCCAGTTCATTCAGCATACCATCAAACAGTCCAGACAACAGCAGTTTCTTGTCCGAATGGCTAGGTTTGTCACTGTGAAGGCAAAATCCATAACAAGTTTCTTCAATGCCCATCAACCTTCCTGAAGTAATTGGTGCTGCCAGAAGCAGACATGTCTCACTGTTGAGAAAAGTCTACGTTCTTAAAGCATTTTAAATATCATATTCTGTAGGTTTTTGAATGGTTTAAAGAATACCTATCCACCTGAAATATATCTCTGTAAATATAGAAAACTTAACTAACATGACTACAAGTTTGACTATTATAGATGACTATCTGTTAATGCATAATTTTTAATTAAACATAATGCCTTAAACAAGAGTAGAAATATACATATAATGAATTGACCTTAAATTTGTATCAGTAAACTAAAGTCCATACTCATGTAAAGTATTTATTTTTATATCATATTTCCCTTTAAATGAAAACAAAGATTTATAAGCAATCATTTTGGGAATTTGGCATAGTTTTTTCCAAACTGCTTCCTGCTATTTCGTGGGTTACATATTTTTAGTGTTCACAGAGACCTTTGTGGAGGGGGGGGTCTTGCTCCATCAAACCACATTAACATGGAAGAAATCCACAGGTTCTCATCTTCTGCAGAAACAAAAGCAGAACCTCTTTTCCAAAGTAACATATCTTTAGACTCAAATTTGAATCAAAATCCCCCATATATATATATATATATATATATATATATATATATATATACATACATACATACATACATACATACATACATATTGGTTTAGTTTAGCAGACCCCATAATCAAATGTCTCTCTCCAGTCAAGAAATTCCAAGAAAACACAATAATATGTAATCCAGACTTGCTGTGTATTTTTCATATTTATATGGCTTTTTTTGCTCCTTTAATCTATGACTCTCTTTCTTCTCCTCTCCCAAGCCCATAATACTTATCCAACACTGTGACCCATTCAGAGGCCTTTTTCATCTGAATCTGTCTTGTTGCGTATCTGTAATCATTTCCTGACCAGGAGAGTTTTTTGGGGTTTTTTGTTTTGTTTTGTTTTGTTTTGATTTTTTCTTTTCTTTTTTTTTTTTTCCTAAACAAGCATGACTAGGATTAACACTGTGGCTTTGCTTGCCTTTGGCTCCACACAGTCCAATGTGGCAGAGGTATGTTCATGGCCTCTGCAAGTCATGTTCACCACCCCAGTTCCAGGGATGCAGCAGGTCTATACCACCATTAAACAATTTGTAGTACTCTGCTCACAAAACCTAGATGCTCTGTAGGAGGCTCCCAAAGAGCCAAAGCCATTCAAACTGCCAGTACAAACCAGGAAGTCATTTCTTAAAGGAACAGCGCCTCTCCTTGTGGCCCGCAAGCAGCCTATCTGGAAGAAAATATAACTACTGCACTTGGCTCTCATTTTTGTGGGTCTAGAAATCCTCTTTTTCTCTTAAGCTTTTTAAGGTCTTATGTGGATCCGTGTCCCAGACGGTGGGTGCCATTATTGTAAGTGGAGACTGCATATTCATTTCCTGGATGCCCAGACCAAAATAATCATACACAGCATTTATTTTGTTGCAGAATAATTGTTTAATTATGTAGAGATATATTACTGTTTCATTCTTCCCATCTAATAAAAAGCTAAATGGCCAGTAACTAAGCAGAGGAGGAATAGGTGGGGATGGCAGACAGAGAGAAATGAGGAGCCAGACAGCTAGTCAGGGGACAGCCAGACAGACCCAGATGAAGCAGGGAAGTAGGACATACAGAATAAAAGAAAAGTAAAAATTCCCAAGGCAAAAGGTAGATGAATAGAAACAGGTTAAATTAAAATAAAAGAGATAGTGGGACTAGCCTAAGCTAAGGTCGAGCATTCATAATTAATAATAATTCTCCATGTCATGATTTGGGGGCTGGTAGTCTAAGATAACCAGCTGCAAGCCCTAATTGGTCACCTCTTATCACCAAATGAAACTTCCAATAGTGGGATTGGGTTACGTCTAGTTGAGTTATTTGCCAAAGAGGTCTCATTGAAACCCCCAAGCAACCCAGGCTGTTGCCACGGCTATAGGTTGTTCTCCACACTGAACCAAGGCACTATATCTGAAGACAATGCCTACATAACTCATTGAAGTCATAGCTGGAGTTCGCATACCTTAAGCCTACATGCCCATAGGCCTACATACATAGCCTTTATCCTTAAGTTGTAGTTTCTTTAGTACAGGAAGGTATTCTGCACCCTGCAAAAACAGAAACATAAGCATGAACCCAGCCACAAACTCTTTGATCTACAATGGTGTCTTATCTGCAAAATATGTTAGTACAATGGTAGCACAAAGCTTGTGGGACTTACCAACCAATATCTAATTTGACTGAAGGCCCCACTGCATGAGATGGAACCCATACACAACACTGCTTGTATGACCAAGAACCAGATACTGATACTCCAGAGACTTAAGGTAAACCAATTACTATTGTTCTAAAAGCAAATAAATAAATAAAACCTAATGGTATTCTATAATATTCATAGATCAGTGCCTTGCTTTACCATCATCAAAGAAGCTTCATCCTCCAGCAAATCAGAACAAATACAGAGACCCACAACCAGACATTACACAGAGCATGAGAAACCCTGGAACATTCATCCTTAAACAGGATGTCTCCATCAAGTCCCTTCCCCTTAAATCTCAAGAAACCATAGAAGAGGAGGCACAAAGAGTGTAAGAGTCAGAGTGAATGGAGGACACCAAGAAAACAAGGCCCTCTAAATCAACATGAGCAAAGCTAATATCAACTCACAGAGACTAAAGTAGCATGCACAGGGCCAGCATGAGCCTGTACCAGGTACTTTGCTTATGTATCACTGTATATATAATTATTATATACACACACATATATGTATAATACATACATATATGCGTGTATTATAATACATACATATATATGTGTGTATATTATATGTGTGTACATATTATATATAATATGTATTATACACATACTATATACACACATATATAATGAAAATATATATTGTACTTTAGTGTTTTTATGGGATTCCTTAGTGTGCAAAGGAGCTGATACCGGTTCTTTGTGCCTTCTCTTGGGCTTTTTACCTCTGATTACTTGTTCTGTCTGATTCAGAGGTGTAAGTTTTTGATTTATCTATTTTATTTATTTTATATTTATTTAATTATCCCTTGGAAGTTTGTGTGTTTTTTAATTGGAGACAGAAAGAGAATGAATCTAAATGGCGGAGGAGGTGGGGAAGACCTTGGAGGAGTAGAAGGAGAAGAAAACATACTCAGGATATATTATGTGAAAAAAGTGTATTTTTAATAGCTAGACAGACAGACAGACAGACAGATAGATACTGTCAAAATAAGTGAGTCTTTCTTGGAGACCTACATAAGTCAGAGTAACAGAAGAGGAGGCCATACATCAGAAGGGGCCCAAAAAAGATGAAAACAGAAAACTGAAGCCTCCACACAGAACACACACGGCAACCTAAAAAGGTGGATTCCTGTGTATTTCCCTCTACTCTGCATTTGTGAGCCATATGGTTTTCTGTTTCTTGAAAGCTCACACTTCCCTCCCCATAGGAAACTGTTCCTACTTCACCCTGGGCCCATCTTCCTCCATAAAATCACCTCCCACCAGTAACCTAGCTATTCAATTATCATAGACGCCCCCTTCTTGCAGGTAAATTAAATTAACCATCAATTTATGCTGTAGGAGCTCCTTCAGCTCCTTCAGCCAATAGCCTTTAAGAAACCATGAGGGAGCTCCTTCAGCTCCTTCAGCCAATAGCCTTTAAGAAACCATGAGGGAGAGCCTTCAACTCCTTCAGCCAATAGCCTTTAAGAAACCATGAGGGAGCTCCTTCAGCTCCTTCAGCCAATAGCCTTTAAGATATCATGAGGGAGCTCCTTCAGCTCCTTCAGCCAGTTTATGTACTAGATCAGACCACACATGGTCAGTTCTTCCATTTCTGAGAAAGATGGTGAATTACAATGTTAAGTTTTCTCAGCCTCAACTTTCTAGCAAGAAAAGATGCCTCATTGTCAGAGCTGGAGGATCTCTGATTGCCTAATTTCCCTCCCCAGCCTGCTCATACTGTGAGCGCCACTATTATTACCCACTAGTTCCTCTGTTCCTCCATCTATAACTTTCATATCTGAGTCGGTATATTAAATTAATAAGATTTGCAGATTTATTTGATCCCAACATTCAGCTTCATGTTGTGAAGTCAGACCAACATAGCTTTCTTGAACCAATCTCTTCCAAAAATTTCACCTATGTTATAAATATGTACAAAATATAAAATTACCTCTACTCCCCCTGGTTTGCACTAACTCCTCTCCCACACACACATGCATACACAGCCTATAAAACTTGAGAAGTAAATTACAAAAGCCTGAAGAAATCATATGAATGGAAATCTAAAGCTATGTAAGCATTTGCACATGAAAAGAAAAATCCTCTTGACCAGAAAACTCACTTAGGGTAATTTAATTCACAACCAGTATATTTAAATAATGTTTTAGAAACAAAACTGTGCTTCCATCTTTCCAATCAATGTCACACAGTCAAGTGCATCATTGTATATAAAGACTTAAATCCCTCCATCTATTTTTCATGTCTCTGGCTTTTAAAAATGGAACACAATTTCTTGGCAGCCGATGGATAACCCTCCATACGGCCCCTGTCTGTCTTTTTCTCCTTTTTTTGCTGTCACAGTTACGATTCCTTCCTATAATGAAAACATGACAAGACTGGCAGCTTCCTGAAGTCATTGCTGGTATTTTAAGAAACCTTACTCTTCATTCTCTGTAACTAGACAGCATAATCCAGGCATAAATTGTTGATCTAAGACAGCTTAGATTTTTGCCTACTTCTAGGGGAATTGCTCTTCTCTGAAACAGAGAAGTTCAGCTTCAGGTAGTCTCCATATAAAATGACAATTGCCTAAAAATTTCTACATACTTCAGAAAATAAACTATTTACTATTAAAATTTGCTTTAATGTATTTTTTTCCAAAAAAAAAAAAAAGACAAATGGGCATTTGAAGGTGCAGAAACACATGTCAGACCGAAGAATAGGAATAAGCCAAATGTCACATTTAAAGTTCTATTTTCCAAAATCACAGTATTAGAAGGTTATAATATCTCAGGTTGGACACTCGAAAATGCTCCAAGAACACAGCTGATTGCAAGAGCCACTGCTGTCTCTCCCCTAGCCTTCTGCTTCCCTGAGACTGATGGGCATGGGCTGAGCTCCTCATCACCCCACCCCTGCGGTACAGCTGTGTGTCCAAGGTGCAGGAGCTGTGTTCCACCCGCCTGCTCACTTCTGTGTCTCTGTGTTGTCCTTCACCCCTCTGTTCAATGTTCCTCTCCCTATTGCTCTCTTACCACCTCCAACTTCCTCTGTTCTCTCCTTCTCCCTCTTCTATTCTTCCATTCCTTGAACTATTTAACTTTCATCTCTGAGAACTGATCTTGGAAGCGGTCCTCCTCCAGATCACTGATTCTCATCTCATAACTTTTTCAATTATGCCTCAAATTAGGTGGATAGCAAGTCTCAGTCGTGTGTCCTAGAATTCCATAATGAGCTGAAATGTCACCTACAGATTACTAGTGTGAGCTGGATAGAAACAGGTTTAAATATCTACTTCTAACTGAATGTGAGCAGACTTTGTAATGGGGTTTCATTACAAATAGACTATCAATTATTCTAGGACATGGAGTTATAAAATAAAACACTGAATCACTGCTATCTAACATAATGATGATAATTGATAATGACAAAGAAACCGCATTCTTTACCAAGATTTCTGGGGTAGTTAGAAGTAAATTGCTAGTGGAAGGGGGTATCTGGTTTTCTAGTACTATTATACAATCTTACAGCATCTGCCCTTTGTAAGAGAGGGGCTTACATGGAAGCCATGGAAGAAGAGACTGTCTGGAACACTGAATGAAAAGACACTTAGACCTAATTGTCTTCCTTTTCCATGGGGTACATTACAACACAGAGGCAAACAAAGCAGCATTTTTATTTATGAGCCTTTCATCTCCTGTCAGCAGGAAGAGCCAGAAAGCTCTTGGATCGAGATGCTAATCTAATTCCAAGGAAGCTGGTGTGTTTTATCAAAGTTCTATGAGAAGGATGGCTTATGAATATGGCCAGATGGCGAGCCACATAACTTTGCAGGGGAGAAATTCCTGTGAGAATTACAATGAGAGGAGGGGAAGAAACCCTACAAAGTTCTAGCTTCCAGACGCTCCCAGTATAAATATTCCTAAATTAAAAGCTTTTCACATGAGTAGAGCTGAGCTAGCCAATGCTCTGATGAAATCCATCAGCACAAAAAGCTGTCTAGAAGCATTGAAGCCTCCCCAGAGCAAACTAATATGGGTGCAGACCAGTCTTTTCATTCACAAAGAAAGCATTTTCATTACTGCTGACTGTCATATGCTCAAGGGGAAAGAGTACTTGGGATTTCTCCCTGTGCTTTCCTTCTTCATAATATCTTGCAGACAGTGGTATAATTTGAATATGCAACACACCCTGGGAACCTGTAATTCAAGTGGCAAAGTCACAGGATATCCCAAGATGGCACTGGAGGAATTATCTTTCCTGCCCACCCCCATGATCTCTGCATGATCCTAAAACGTGTATTATTTGGTTCCCCGAATTCTTACGTAAGTAGGTCAACCAAACCTGAGTAAGATAGACCACTAGCACACAGGTTTGTCAAGTCCCTACATCCCAGGCTGATGGATAACGGGAAAGGTGGTAGATACAAGAGAAAAAGTCACTTACAGTGACTTAAACTGAAAGAGGAGGACACCCTCTGAGTCAACTGGACTTTTTACCAAAGGACAGGAAGATTCCCAGAAACAGTGAACAAAGTAGTCTGTGTCAGACTGTGCTGCCCTGTCTTCTGTTGCTCTAACAAAACTTCTGAGATGCTAAAGAAAGCAAAGGGATTATTTATCTAACAGTTTTAGAGTCTGACAATCCAAAACTGAGTAGCCCCATCTGTTCAGCTGTTGAAAACAACTTCAAGACTATATCACAACACGGCATAAAGCATATGATGGAAGCATATGCAAGAAAGAGAGAGGAGTCACACAGAAAGGCAAGGAAGCAAGAGTAAGTTGGGGGTCCAACTGGATCTTTTTACAAATCCCTCTCTGAAGAACTAACTGGGGACCCAAAAGAACGTTAATCCCTTCTAAGGACAGTGACCCTAATAGCCTAATTTTCACTGGGACCACCTCTTAAAGGTTCCACCACTTCTCACATGTCACACTGGGGGGGTCACACTTGCTGCATATGAACCTTTAAGGGACACAGTCAACCCAAATCCAGATGATGTCCTTGAACAGTCCATGCTTTTGGCTGCCATCGTGTCTCCAAGGGTCCTTTCACATTTACCCTCTTCACACACTTTTCCCTCTAAAGTTACCCTCCCCATGTGTCTTCCAGTATGTTGTACGATAGTCTCGTTGGCTTTGTTGTTTCCAAATGTCTGCCAACTCTTTCACTGAGATGAGGCAGGTAGAGATCCAGAATAAACTTGTAGAAACTAAACCCTAATTCTCTACCCAATTCTTCCTTCTCTTTTCCTTTACCTATTAGCAACTGAATTTCCCCAGGCATTGAAGTTGGAAATAACCTAACCTTGTTCATCCACCCATTCCCTCACTCCTTATTCTCAAGCAATTCTCAGGCACTACTTCCGTCACCTTCACCTTGTCTCTCCTCTCCTCTACGATGACTCTGGAAACAGAGAACTGAAGCTGGTTGGTTTACAAAGTGGGCCGAGTCAGAGAGTGGGGGGGGGCTCTTCAAGGAAAACAGGAGGTAACAGAGAGAGCTGGCAAGAGAAATGGAGAGGAGAACAAAAGTAAGCTATAAAAAGTGAGTTATTCTGGCAAAACACAGATGCCTGAACTGCATGCCTCCCATAACCTAGGAGAGCAGCAGTAGTTCAAATCAATGAGCTCACATGAGAAGTCCCAGGGCCATAGTGTGGTATGGAGGAGGAGTTTGCCCACACCAAGGATGCTGGAATTTAGGAGTCTCCTCCTGTTCATCCAAGAAAAGCAGCAAGGCTCCAGCAAATAGCACTATTTTTGCCAATATGGAGGAAGGGATTAAGTACCTTTATCAATCATTGAGGGAATGTGATCGAACTGATTAAATTTCTCATAAACAGAATTGCAGACTAAGCATAGTTGTCTTGTAGTTTACATATGTACAGGGGTCTGCAATATACCATATATTAGCAGTCCTTGAAAGGAATTCTGTAGGGAGTTGATGCAAAATGTCTATTACTTTTGTTGTTGTATCTTATTCATCTAGATGCCACAATGGTAACTAGGTTTCAGTGGCCTCCCAATCATTCCTCTGTCAATTAATCTTTCTCATCTTTATTCCTCAGACAATTACTCTTTTAAAGCCTAATTTTACCAAATAACACATAATATTTGTGATAAAATTTAATAAAAGTAATAGAATTTGTGTGCTGTTTAAAACTTCACAATCTGGTTCCAAACTAAGTCTCTTAATGTCATTGCATCAATAATATTTTATAAATTTATAACCAATAAAAACATTTGATGAAAAATTAAGTGTTTCCCCCCTGCTGGCTAGATTTCATAGTTTCAGAAAGTTTCTATGCAGGCTGCTGTAGGAGAAAAGCCATCAATGGTCATTAATACTAACCTGCCAGACAATGATGTGCCTAGTGCTACAATAGTGGCATCACTGTTGGGCAGGGGGGAAGTAAGGATTCATTTTCTTCTTGGGTTTGAGACCTATTCCAAAGGAGGGGATTCACTCTTGGTAAAAAATACTGTTGTTTTGCTGAATTGATGTGTCAAACCGTCTTATAAATGTTTGTGTTTATACCCATAGATGAGTGTTGCTCTCATCCTCGATGAATGAGGATTCTTTTTGCACTAGGTGGTTGTTAACATAGAGACACATGACTGGTGAAAATACTGACATATGTGACTATGAAGGTCACAATTTTAAAGAAGTGTTCTGGTTACTTTTATGTCAACTTGACACAAGCTAGAGTTATTCAGGAAGAGGGAACCTCAGTTGGGAAAATGTTCACACCAGAAAGGTCTGTGAGCAAGCCCCTAGAGCATTTTCTTGATTGACTGTTACTGTGGGTGGTAACTGCTGAGGCCTGGTAGTCTGAGCGAGCAAGCCACTAAGTAACATGCTCTGACTTCTGCATAAGTTCTTGCCTTCAGGTTCCTGCCTTGAGTTCCTGTCCTGACTACATCATAGTGTGAGGGACATTAAGTGAAACAAACCCTTTCCTCTCCAAGTTGATTTTGGTCATGGTGTTTCATCACAACCAAGAGACTACCTAACTGAAGATAAAGGGACATCTACATCATCTACTCCAAGGCTCAGGAAACATTGACAAAGAGGGAGCAGAACGAATATAAACTGGAGGATGGACAGGTATTCTGTGAAGCATGGTTTTCTGGTCATGATGTGACCATCACATTTATGAATTCATAGAAACTGTGGTTAGCATCACAAAGTCTTCACAATATTGAATCGATCAATATTTCATCATAGATGAGAGAGAAGTACATGAAGTCTCACCAGTAGCACTATGTGTGTGTGAGAAAGAAAGAGAGAGGCTCAAGCCTTTTTCCATAACTCACAAAGATTTATTATCAACGTGAGATAATAATGAGGCACACCTTTGGGTGTGTCCATGGGGGCTCTTCCAGGGAGGGTTGGTTAACTAAAGGGAGAATACCAGTCCCGAGTGTGGGCAATTCTATTCCTTACAGTCCAAGGATGAATAAAAAGAAAGAAAGGAGAAAGCAGACTGATGGCATTTTCCTTTCTCTGCTTCTTAGTAGGTAGAGGTAGGAACTAGCAGTCTTACACCCCACTGCCATGGAGCCAACCATCCTTAACACCTTCCCACCAGGATGGATGGAATCCCTTCAAACTGTGAACCAAAGCAAACCATTCCTTCCTGGAGCTGCTTTGTCCCGCATTTTGTCTTAGCCCTAAGAAAAGTAATGAACACAGAACACATAAAGCCTCCCTATACCGCTGTTGTGAAAATATCTGTTCTAGACTGAGGAAGTCATTCTCAAACATGAATAGTTCTCAAAAACTCACACGCCATCTATATTAAGGAAGAAAAGAATATGAGAAACAATAATTAGTTGAAAACAATACCCAAATGGCATTACAAAACATTTCTAAGAAACAGTTTCGAAGAAAGTGAGGGAGAAATAAAAATAACTTGTGCTCTGGTGGCAGCTAGGGAATGCTCACAGAAGACAAAGGGGGAAAATCTAAGGATAAAATAATGTTATTTAGTATAACAAGTAGAAAATAATTGAAATAAGGTCATTAGAGAAGTGAAAACCACTTTATAATGGTCTAAAATGAGAAGACAGTTTTAAAAATATGGTCAGGAAGACATAAAAAGACAAAAATTGTATAATTGGAAAACTATAGATCAAAAAGAGAAACACTTATTTAATATTTGTCTCATTGTCCTGACACAAATATTGCTGAGGAAACTAGAACAGAAAACCTTTTCCAGTTCTGTAGAACATTGTCTACAGCTCATTATGGGAGATGAAACTATATCAAATATTTGAATCTGTAACTAATGCCTAATTAGAAAATTAGTGGGCAACTGATCATAAAAAGAAGAATACAATAAATATATAATAATTTCTGAGGGTGTGGAGTGATGGATCAGCAGTTAAGAGTATTGACTGCTCTTCCAGGGGACCTAGGTTCAATTCCCAGCACCCACACAGCTGCTCACAACTGTCTGTAATTCCAGTTCCAGGGGATCTGACACCCTCACACAGACACACCTAGAACTGAAACACCAATGCACATGAAATAAAAATAAGTAAATCATTTAAAAATAAACTAACATTCAAGACATTCTTGGAAATTCTTGACAACTTTACCTGTATGACAACAAAATGGATTTATAGTCAAAAACCCAGGAAATATGGTATGCAATGGGGAAACTGGAGATGTCTAGGTGATAAAGAAAACAAAGATTATAGGAGAGATTGTAAATATTTTTCAAGGAGGCATATTACTTAGGAAAGAATTCAGAGAGTAGTATGAATGGTGTGCCTGTATTTGCGCATTTTAGCAAGAGAATCCAATACAAATCCTCCCCAGCCAAGAAACTAACCTTAACACACAGTCAGAACACTACTCACAAAGGACAAATACAGAATGAAACTTTTCCAACTATAAAATGTAAAATAAAAACAGAAATTGAGCAAAAAAATTGGATTTTAAAGTTATACATCTGGATGACATCTAAGTTAAAATCAAAATATGACATAGAAAGTTTGAAACAGAGAAACAAATGTAGATCAAGCAAAGAATGGAAATGATGCAAACATTGTGTTGTAGCATTAATAAGTGATGAGTTAGCACAAGAAAAGACATTACACGGGAATATCAGATCTTCAGCCTAGTAAGATCCATGATGAGGATCAGGAACATTTATCTCTAACAATATCAAAGTGCACAAGAATGCATAGCATGAAAGGTTGATATAAAAGTAAGTAGGAGCAAAAAGCAAAGGTCAAGTCAACTCCATGATTCTTTGTCAACTTAATGAAATAGAATGCACATAATATTTAAATTCCCGCCCTTGACTCCTGCAGTGGACAAGAGAGGTGACCCTGTCCCTCACCAGATGTAATACTTGGGAGAGTGGGCCCTGCACCCTGCGTGGGCAACACAGTAAAGCTGATATGGTTGACAGGGGGAGGGGGACAGATACACAGGTGAGCCAATCCCACCCCTCCCCTGAACATAAGCTTGAGAGATCTGACCACACTCATCATCTGTCCTATGGTGGCAGTGGTCAAGGAGAGAAGGCCTTTCGCACCCCACAGATCCTGTGGCAAGTGAGAGAGCTGTCGCTGAGGTCGTGAGAGCAAGAGACCTGGCCCTGCCTCTCGCCAGCTGAAGCACTCTGCCTGGGCAACACAGTAGAGCTGGTCCTGGTAGTGTAGGTGTGGGTGAGCCAGCCCCAACCACATGAGAGCAGGAGAACCAGCCCCGCCCCCTGCTGCTTACTACATAGGGTGAGATACACAGGCTGAGAGCATATCCTAGAGTTGAGGATGAGGGAGAGAGGTGGCGGGCTGACCAACCCAGCAACCACCCAGACCCAGAACCTGGACTGAGTTGGCCCATCCCATCATCCACCCCATGAGGATCTGCTGTAGCATGTGAAGGGACCAACTGTACAGGATCTCCATGACAAAGGACAAAGCCTATTCCTCTGTCTAGACCCGCGCCCTACCTTCTACTTCTGCAATTGACTCAGCTCTGCATCTGCATTCTGCTGACAGCTAACGTGCAGCTCTACCAGCATACTCTACAGCGCACCCCACAAAGCTTACTCTGTATGTCTGTCAACTTACCAGCTATGGCTTCACGGACCTCTCTGATACTCCTTGCCTCTTTAATCCTTTGTAATCAGTCCATAACCTGTGTATATAAAGATGTTTTTCTGTGTGATTGTAATGTGTGATCTGAAAGTTAATATTAGCAATTAAGAAACTGCAAATGCCTCAGCTAGGACAACGAAGGACAGTGGGAGTATCTGGAAAATTGTTCCCAATGCAACCACTACACCTCTTGAATTTATTCAATAAATTATTTATTCAATAAAATCTGACAATGTGTAAAGCCGCAAATGTGCTCATCTCTGTGTTTGATGCAGCATGCTCAGTACATGCTCCCAAGTAGCCATGATGATGGGTCTACATCTCAAGGCCTTGTTTTAATAAACCTGGGGTTCACAAGGTATAACTTCAAAATTAATATTTTAGTGCCAAAAACATCTGGAATGAGTCCCCTTTCCTCTAGTTTGAAATAAAAATATATATATTGTAAGAAAAATGAAGAAAGGCCAACAGGATGAAAAATTAAAGGTTTATGAAGTAAACCTGTGAAAAGACATTTCAAAAATCACATTAGTCACAAAAGATTTTCCATAAAGCAAACAAAACACCTAGATTCAAGTACTAATATAAGCTTCCTCCTTCCACATCCATAAATGACTCAGAAGTGTTGTGATTTTTCTTCTATTTATGACATTTACCACTCACTGAATATCCTAAAAGTCCCTGACTCACAACTACACTTACTTCACTTAGTGAATCACCCTGAGTTCTTTCGAAACTAAACTGCCATTCACACAGAACTTATTAACATGTTTTCCCTCTTTAATAGATTCCTGGGATATATTCCTTACCACCCAGAACCACCCACCTTAACAACACAGATACTTCCTACTTCCCTTCTCTGTACAACTTCTAATAATGTGGTTTTTATGTAGCCAAACTCCCACTGACTCTAATCAGCCCGGCCTTTGGTTTTAGTAGCGTGTTACTGATAATATTTCTTAGACATTGCTTTTTTAGTATGAAGCCATTTCATCCATTCCCTACTAGTAATGCTAAATTATGCCCCAGAGATGTTTCTAATAATGCCCCATTCTTCTTTCCCAAACATCTATAACACTTGCAATGTAATAGCAATTTTCACACAATAAAAAGTAAATACGAGGAATTCTGCTCTTTCTCAGTTTGCAGAGAACTCTGTTGAATGGAAGTTATTGCAAGCTGTATTCCCTCCAGGAAACAGCTTACATTTATAGCTAACATCCCCTGTACCATGCATCGTTTGAAAACCAAAATTACTCAAGAAAGGCAATGTTGCAACGGAGCCATCACTTAGGAACTTTAAGGTAGATGTTTCATTCCATTAGAAGCTTTGTCTTTAAATTGCCAATATGAGCTAAAATATCCCAACATGTGGATTGTTTTATTACTCTGATAGAGGTATTTGACTCCAAAATGAAAATTTGACCCAACTTGATTTTCATATTTTGTTTGAGGAGTTTCTAAACTCCCACTGATTCTAAAGAAAAGCCTCTTTTTGGAACAGATGTGTATCAGTGGGAAATAAGCAGACATCCTGAAGCTTATTATCAGGAATATTTTTCTAAGAAACATATAAATAAATGCTTTTATTCCAGGAAACTTCCCCACAAATAAATCATTGAAACTACCTGTGGAGGAGAATATTGTTACCAATTGGTGAAACATGAATAAAGGAATTGTATGGATCAAAGAGAACCAATGACCACATCCTCACCACAGAAGGCAATTTAGAAAAATTTAATGGGAAAGTTGGAAACAGATTCAAAGAATGAGCCTTCCAGGTGAGCCTCCTGGGAGTCCCACAATGCACACAGATTGAGGAAGGCATATCCCATCCAACAATCATAGGCCATGAGTTTATGATTTACTGATAATTAAGGGGCAATATGACTGTCCAACTTGCTTGAATCATAAATGAGACTGAAGAAATAGAGGAAGAGAAAATGTATGTACATAGTAATGCCTTTGGTACCAGCAAGGACTCGAAATGCCAGTGACAGTTTAGAGAGAGAAGGGCAAGTGAAGAAACATGCCAAAAGCCAGAAGTGGACATGAAGCCACTAAAGATGCCATCCTCCCATCCACAGACACTTCACAAGAACTATTCCATTTATTTTTGGACAGGAAGCTAAGACTCAGAAAGGCTTACATGACATGCCACAGTATTGGACCTACTCTTGGAGTATAAACTATGTGAGACGTAAAACAAAATTGAACCCAGCTCTTATGACTTTTACACCATATCCTCAGCTAGAGGAACTCTATGATAAAGTAGTCCACTGAGAGCATATTGAGTGCTTAGTAAGTCTTTAAATGAGTGCTTCATGAATGAGTGATCCTACCTAACAAGTTACTGAATCTTTTTCCATTTGTCCTTAGTGAGATACTTTTCTTCCCAATTCTCCATAAAATCTTTGATGAGGAGTAAGTAGTCTCTATAGTGATTATTTTTGATTCCAAGGTAGAAAGTCGTCGGTATGACCCAGCCTACAGTCTTGCCTGCTCTGACATACACAGTGGTCAAGCAAAGACCAGCAGCACATCTCAGCTAGTAGAACTTCACGGTCATCAGTCCATTCATGTGCCTACTTTAACTGTTATGTTTTCTGTCTGGCTTTCTGTTCCATTCAGCTACAATTTCTAAACATAACCTTCCCTTTAATTCTTTCACAGATACTGTTTTAATTAATGTGTCCTAATTCACTTTCCTTATACTGTTTTATGTACATATACCAGGCATATATAGACAAATTATATTTGTATTATTTTATATTATATATTATCTTATTTTGCTTAGCTGTGACAAATACCTAAAAGAACAACTTAAAGAACAACAGACTTATTTGGACTTCTTGTTTCAGTCAGAGGACTTCAGTCTATGATGACCTAACTCTTTGGAAGAATATCATGATAGCAGGAGTATGTGGTAGAAGAAGTCGCTCACTTTATTGTTTGGAAGAATAACTTAAAGAATAAGGAACAAAGAACTAGGTATAACCTTTTAAAACATACCACTTATGACCTTCTTCCTACAACTAGACTCCCACTAAAGTTTCTACCGGATCCTAAAACAGTGTTGCCATGTGGAGAAAAAGCATTCAACACGTAAGCCTACGTGGGGAACATTCTATACTCAAACTAGAACACTCTCTCCTAGTACACAAAGGTTTCTGATCATCTCATAACAGATTATTCACTTTGTTCCTCTTCAAGGGTTGCCAAAGTCTCCACCATTCCAATGTGATTCCTAAGCTCATTGTCTGAGGTGTCCTCTGAGATTCAGCTGTAGCTCCATTGTAGCAATCAAGGGTCAGTTATATATTCCCAAAGTATACCAGCACAGAGTACGTGCTCCTATTGCTACAGGGAGGAATGGGGATAGAGAAAGAAGGGATGGGAAGAAAACAATACTGAAATCCAGAAGGGCAGATATTAAATACTGTTATTCCATGCCCTGCATTTAGGGGCTCATGGTGTCCTGGTGCTATCTCCAACAAGCTCAAGCACCCCGCAGCAATATGTCTTTCCCTTTAGCTATCTTCACTTCACTGCCTGAAGCTTTCCTCCACAGATATTACATTTCTCTGCCATCTTCACCTTCCTGGGTCTCTACTGCAACTTAGGTTTTATACTCACAGTTTAATAAACTGCTCATTCAGGAGATACCAAATTCTTATCTTACCACATTGCCTGTCTTATCTCTAAAACCTGGGTAGAAGCCCTCATGATTCCATAACTTTTGCATGTTTCATCACTGCAAAATCAGTACTGCACGAGTGTCATCAAGGTCTGTCCCCAGCTCAAGCATCTTGAGTCCCTGTGGATCACTGCTGCAGCAACCTATTATGAGTGCCTGGGTGGCTGAGCACAGAGAGATGTATTCTGCAGAAGCACCGGCTGAGATGGATTTATGCAAGCAGGGTGTCGTTTCATGGTAGTGTTGGTCCTGCTATTGAGGTGCTCTCGTGGGATCATTTCTATTGCTCTCATGCAAAATACTTAACTGCTTTTAAATGCTTTAATCTCTTCATAAACCATGACTTCCTAGCCTCAACTTCACATAGACTTTCCTGATCAAACGACAGGATTTTCAGGTTACCTTAGGTTATCTACTCTACATTCTTTTTCTCCTAGTCTCACTGTAGCTTGGCTAACAGCAGCCAGAAAAGCACGTAGAACCTGAATGTCTGGGCTGCCTGACATTTCCTCTATCAAATTAATTAAAATGTAACTTTAAATTCAACCCCCCTCATGAAATCTTAGAACACAGATAAAATTTTCTATGCTTAGCACAAGAATGGCCTTTGGACTAATTCCCATCTTTTCTGTATAGTTACTTTTGCATTATCTATGGCTAAAATCATTGAAAAAGCAATATTACTTTGCTTACAGACTTGGTTCGTGATGGCTTGACCTCAGGTAACTAGGCAGAACACAATACCAGCACAATTATGTGGTGTAGGAGGTTCTTCACCCTTTTAAATTCAGGAAGCAGACGGTGAGAGTGGGACCAGTGGCCAAGGATAACCTTCAAAATCATGCTCTCCATGTCTTACTTTCTCCAGCGAAGTTCCACCTCTCAAAGTTTCTGCTCTCTTCAAAAGTAGCCTCACCATCTGAGGACCACGCAATTTAACACTAGACCCTGTGAAGAACATTGCGCGTTCAAACTGTAACATATTGGTATATTTTATACTAGCAAATTTGTGTCCTGTTTTGTATCTCATTTTTATATCTTAATACATTTGCAATATATACTTCATGGTTTTTTACTAACATATGCATTTTATCATATATTTACCTTTAGTTACTTGTACTAGTATTTGATAGGCATTTAGTTTCTAATTCTTTATTATCACATGCATCAATGAACATTTATAAAAGCTGGCTTTATTATTTGAGATAAATTCAATTATTAAAACGGTAACTTCCACATACTATCTACATTTCCATATTTCTTTGGAAACTCAAAACAGTGGAAGCATTGGTGTTTGTTACTTTCAGGGCATCTTGGCTGGAGCTGAATAGGAACACTTGTTGGGCAGACATTCTGCAAATTACCATAGACTTCCAGTTTTTGTTTCTTATTGTTGACATAGTAAATTAAAGGACAAAATGTCTAAGTTCTCAGTTCTGGCACTCAGAAAGCTAAAACCTGTCCTCCTGAATTTTAAACAAGGTAGCATGGTCAGTACAACTCCATTCCTTCTGAAGGATGTAGGGGAGGAGCCATCTCCTTGCTTTTCCAGTTTCATAAAACCTTAATACATTCCTTGGCTTCAAAGACAATAGTGCCTTCCTGAATTGTATAACACTGGTAGTGACACTTCTACCATCCCTATTTATTTATTTATTTTGGTTTTTCAAGACAGTTTCTTTGTAGCTTTTGGAGGCCAAATTGGCCTCGAACTCACAGAGATCCACCTGCCTCTGCCCCCAGAGTGCTGGCATTAAAAGCGTGTGCCACCACCGCCCGGCTCCCCATTCATCTTTTAAGAATTATTGATAAAAAAGAGTCCACCCAGGTAGTTCAGGAAACTCTTCCAGTTTGAAGTCACCCTAATTCACAGGTAAGTGCCCATGTAATAACACACATTCATAGGATCTGATGATAACTATTTTGATGACTTTTGGTGGTAGGGTAGGTTTAGTCTGCATACTACACATAACTCATTCATAGAAGCTACTAGATTATTGATTTCATTCCTACAGCATCTATAAATTGGTCTTCAGCTATAAATACATTGTAAATTGCATTTATGATTTGCATTTAACAACAGCCCACATGCCACAGGGCACATTTTTGGTACAACTCTTAAATTATGTAGCCTTAATCCAACTCCTCTATGTATAATGTTTTTAGCAGTGGCTCAGCAGGATTAAATATTTGAACCGTGTTGTCAAAATACGTTCGGGTTTATGACTAACAGTTCCTGATGTGTTTTCTTCTGTGTTCTCTTCTTACCCAAGTTGAACTTCCCATTTGGTGACTCCATCAGCCATCCACACAAGCAAACAACAAAGCAAATCATTCATCTGCACTGATGCTGCAAATATTCCTCTCCCTCTCACAGTGTCTGAGAGTGTAGTTTGGCAACCTCAAAAAGATGGTGTGCTCTTGCTTAGTAATCTTACCTGTCTAAATTTTCCTTCAAGAACACTATTCCAACTCTCCAAGAACGTGTGTGTGTGTGTGTGTGTGTGTGTGTGTGTGTGTGTGTGTGTGTCCCTGGTTAGGACAGGCTGAGATTCTCCAGTCAGTGTAGCTCCCTTTTTCATCACAGGAGCCACCAAGGCAAAGTTGTCATGACTTAAATCTGAAATGACCCACAGGCTCATTATTTAAACATAGATTCCCACATGGGGTGTTATTTGGAATGCTGTGGGGCCTTTCAGAGGTGAGAGCTCCCTGGCAGAGCTAAGTCATTAAAAGTGATCATCTGAGAGTTGTAGGTTGGCTCTAAATTCTAGCTGTTCTCTGCATCCCAGCCAATCAGCACGTGACTGGTCAAGTCTGACCTACTCTCCTGGCCTGCTGCACATACATCATTTCATCCTCCTCAGTATCTTCCACAATCATCTTTTCTCAGCAACACTAAGATCAAACATCAGTTTAAACACTTGTGTTTACTTCCTAGCTTCATTAATTTTATAAATTCTAAAAAGAATTCTATGAACTTTTCGTGTTGTATGTAATATCAGCTGAATCTGGGATAGCCAATGGTCCCTGTGGTTCCGGAACTGAAGATTTTGATGGGATGTTGACGGATGTTGGACCTGAAGGCCAGGACAGCTGTTGTACAGTGGAAACAACCCAGTCGCCTCCCTACCAGGCTCACAAATTTTTTACACATCCCAGTTGCACTCTCATCTTCCTCCCGCACATCTGCTTCCTTTACTGTCCTGTGTTTCCTTATGTGAACTCTGTGCCTTTAGAAAGAAGGTCAAGAGTACCAAAATAATCCATGTAAACTGGAAATAATCCATACAACGAAGAGACATAGACTAAAAAAGTCAAGTGACTGCCTGCAAAGAGCCTACATAAGGTATAACTGACCTGAATGAATTTACCACAATCCAAGAACTGGTCCTTGGCTTGAAGCAACAGGGTGAAAAACATCATTTTGTTAGCTTGCTGACTCTGAAGAGTGTGTTCTCCTTAATCAAGTTCTCAAAGATTGATATTATACACCAGAAAAAACAATACATTCATTTATAAGAGCATAGCCATCAGCATGTCAGCATGCCAGTGTGTTCTCTTCCTGTGAACCAGCAACATGAAGAACCAAATTATCATCAGAAGGCCACTTCATTAATGCTTAACTTTAAAAGCATAGCTGTCAAGCAGGGTAACAATCTGATCTATCAGTTTGATTGCCATGGTATGCCTGAATAAATAGCTAAATGGAAAGCTAAATGATCAAAAGACTTTCCTTGTGACTATTATCCAGAGCAAGAAATTCAGAGAATCCTGAAAAGGTAATGTGAGGAGCTGCCTCTCACCAGGAGCTGCCATCTAGAGAACCATGAACCCCACAATTCTAGGCGGACGCTGTTCACATGCTAACGTATATTCCAAATGGCCATTCATCACATCCAAAAGTCACATAGGAAATGTATTGTTCTGTTTTGCATTCACAAAAATGCACTCAAGTCTGCCCTATGTCAGTTCTAAAGAATGGTACAATTCCCTTTTATTTAGAATATATATATGAGACATTCCTTGCCGCATGTGCCTTTAGTTGTTGAAATTTCTAAATAAAAAGGCCATGAAATGTCTAAGCTGACATATTCCCCTTGTCATCTCCAGGATCTAGGCCCATTAATTCCTCCTCTTTCCCTATATATTGTTCCCCTGCTCCACCATACCATTCTTATAGCTGAGTGCAATGTTTACGTCTTCCCTTTGATTGTTCCCTTTGATCTCTCCCTCGTATTTCTCCCCTTCCTTTTACAGCTGAGATCCTGCAAAGAATGACCTTTACAGGATTCCTTACCTCTTTACCACCCAGCACATTTTACTGAAGTCCCCTTCTCCAAAATACCAGTGGCGCTCAGCTAGATATAATCATCCATGTCTCACTGTTGCCTAAAACAAGTCAATTATAAAACCCACTCTCTGTGACCTTCCTATCAGTCACTTCTAACTCTCTTTGGCCTCTCCTTTCATGCCATTACTTAACCTCTACATTTACATTCTCTCTTCGGTCCTTAACATCTTTGCTAGTTTCTCCGCCTCCTCCGGGCTGATACAATCCATGATTTTCAGTTTCCTTCTCTGTTCACCTCACAGAGCACTTCACTATTCCCATTTCCATGATGTGATTATGCCAATATTCTTATCTCTAGCCAAGGTTTCTCTTAGCTCCACTTGTGTACCACATTGGCTATGAGGCACTATCATCTGTGTGTTTCACAGCTACCGACATCGTAACGCATCCAAAGTTCACAGTGCTTTTCCTTACACCAGCGTATTTGCTCTCTCTCCTTTCCTGTTCATGAATCTCACGCCTACAAAGTCCTCGGCAGTAGCAAATACATCTTTCCTCCTTGTTGTCACTTATTGTCTTCTGGCCTCCAGGAATATGCTGAAGTGTCAAATAACTTTGTAGGACAGGCTATAAGACAAAGCATTCTTGGTTTCACTGGCATGCAGCTAACAGGATAAACTGTCACATGCTCCTTTCTGAACAACTCTGTCAGCTCCAGTTATCTTTGGTGATTTCTCCTCTGAGCCCTCACCACAGCATCTAGAAAACCTCTCACCCCGAGATGGAATTCTCAGATGTGACTCACAAACAGGCTCACCATGACTTTCAGATTTATTAAATTATCTAAAGTGAGGGGAAGAGCAGGCACGTGTGACTCCCATCCAGGGAGGCAGGGTAAGAGATCCACAGCAGATGAAGAATGTGCCTCTAAATGCCCCCAGATAGGCAAAGGAGGAGTTTTATCCTCTTGTTGGTCTAAAAAGATTAAGACTAACACAATGTCTTGTAATAATCTCCTCTAAGTTTGACTGTTTTATGATGTTACCTATGACATGTCACCTTTTATACCTTACTATGTCAGTCAAAACTGCCATTTTCCTCTATAATGTCATACAACTAGACTAAAAATGCTGCCTCAGTGAAAAGTAATCAAAAACACTAAAAAGGCCTTTTAGGTTGAAAATAATCTAAAATATTAAAATACTTTCTATCTTAATTATGTTTCTATTGCTGTGACAAAAACACCACGAACAAGGCTACTTACCAAAGAAAGCGTTTAGCTGGGCACAGCCTCAAAGGCTTAAGAGAGTTAGTGGTCATGATGGTGGAGCAGAGGTGTGGCAGCAAGAATGGCTGAAGGTTGCATCTTGATTCACAAGGAGAGACACTGAGAGTGATGCAAATCTCTTGAAACCTCAAAGCCCACTCCATGGCACACCCCTCCAATAAGTCGGCACCTCCTAATTGTTCAGAAAGGATCCTATCAACTGGAGACCAGTACTCCAATTCCTGGGGAGGCCATTCTCACACAAATCATCACACTTTCTAAAATTCCATAAGCAGAGCTCTATGAAAACAATGGGGGGGATTAAAATGTTTAAAGGGTTCAACAGCCAAGTAGACTACAGAAGCCTTGCTCAAGGGAACTCACATACATGTTAATAATTGGAGTCTTCAGAGAGTCACTCTTGAGTTATTAGGGTGAGCTAAAAAAAGATGTCCAAACACACAAAGAGCCTGCACAGAAAAACTCAATAAATAAAAGAGTAAAATGCCAATGGCTTTTTCTTCATACCATAACATTTTTATCAGTTATTCTTGTACTTCCAACTCGTATTTTCCATGACAAGTATTCATTACTTTTGTATTCAGAAAACTAAAGCAACATTTACATGTATGCTAATAGAATCTCACTGTGCATAATGAAATCGATGTCTCCGTGGTAGGCTTAAGGTCAAATTTTTAGCCAAAGCCACACTCTGGAATAAACAGAAGCTTTCAACTGAGTCATCTTTCTTCCTTTTCTAAATAAATAAGTAAACTGGCCCACTAAGTATTTTAATAGTATGCTCAAACAGGCTGAACATCTGGCAATTCGACAGCAAGCTTTCATCTCACTGCCCGGGAAGGACATTTGAGGAATAAGTGAAAAGTACCAAAAACTGAATAATTATCCAGTATTTTCTTAATGATGAAAGGTACTTCTCCAAAGGCAGGAAGAACAGGGAAACTTTTGTTTTTTAATCAATGCACCATGTAAAAAAGCACACTTCCAAAACAGATTATCTTGAAACTGCAGCAATTAACCTGCCCATGTCCACCACTTAGAAAAATTAGTTTACCTGCCAAACTCAATCTGCTGGGACTTCCCTAACTTAAATCTAAACCAAAGCATTTCTGCAGAGCAGACTATTGAGAAGAATGTCAAGAAAAGATGACTAGTGTCCCCTGCATTTTTTTATTAACAGAGTTACTGGGGACCAGCTCAGGTTTTCAACCATTTTTAATTGACATCTTTATTGATTCTTACTCTCTTTATGGAAAAAATTACATATATATACATATGCATATATGTATATTTACTAGCATTCTTTGTCAAAAATGTTAGACTTTGTAACTTAAAAACTCAGGACCATGGTAAGTAGCTGCCTTCAGTTATTAGCAAATGTCACTAATGTAATTAAGTAGCAAGTATTAAAATAAAATGCCAGCCTTTAGACCTTCTTGATAAACTAAAATAGTAATTATATGCATTAGTGATACTCTCTGACAATGATGTTCTCAATTTTTTAAAATCCAAAGTGACCTTTTCTACAGTTTCTTAGAAAAAAAAATGGAAAGAAGCTGCAATTAGAGTACCAGGACCATGCTATCATCATCCATCTTCCTTCAGTCCAAAACAGTAGGAGATACTAGAGAAAGTTCTTTAATTGAAACGAATGCCTATTGACCTCCAGCCCCTTCAGCAAAGCTCAAAATAACAGATAATGGGATGATTAATGCTTTAATCTCATAACAAAAGAATGTTGAGCCTGCTAGAATTATTCATTTCCTTCTTGGAATTTATCTAATTTTGTTTTTCCTTAATTCAAAACAGTTGTCTGTAGATAGAAGAAGAAACATGTCTAACCCAAAAATTGCACTTGATATTTCAACCAAAAGACAAAATGTAACTGAGGAACAAATAAAACAAAAAGGTTGTATTAGAATCTGAAAAGTGCTTCCTTCAGCTGTTGGGGTGCTGTGATATTTAACGCACATTGAAGACCACTGGTACTCAGTGAGATACATTAGGATACATAAATCCTTGCCTTTGAGGACACTCTATGCTTCAGCAATACTTAGCATCCAAGGGAACTTAGCACATGACTGCAGTGTGCAGAAAGAGAGGACAAGTGTCCTATATGTTTAAATTGAAACAATAACCACTTTAACTCACATCCACAAGAAATAGAGGATATGGCTCAAACTAATCATAGGATAATGAATAAGATGAATAGCGGATAATACGAAAAGAAATCTGAAAGCAAAACTGCTCAGAAATTGCTAAATAGGATTCTCTTAAAAGACAGATCTCATTTGGATGAATGGGAAGAAGGGATGCATGCTAATCATATTTTAGGGGCTCTGTCCCCTAGTTCACTTTTTGCTTTGCTTATCTTCTAGTTCTAGTTTACACTAAAAAGACATCCAAATTTTTAAAATAAAAAGACCCCAATTGGGAAAGCACAGCCTTCATCCTAGTTTACCTCCTCCATGATGCGAAAATTGAAGAATTCAGCTTGGATCAAGTAAAAGAAAAAAAGGGGGAGGGTCTCAGAAAACTCCTAGGAAGAAGCTATAGATGAGTAGCTGAGACCAGTTGATGAGAACAGTAGCCATCTGTGTTGTTAAGGTTCAAATCTTTACAACCAATTTAGAAGCCTTGACAACCTGCTCTCCCACACCATTCTTAGGCAAGCAGCAGCCAGCCCTAGTGCTAGCCACCTGCACTGCCTCATTTGTATGAGAGCGATGACAAGCAAGCAGCAGAAATTTACTAATATAGGCTAAAAAGAAGATTTTTCCAAAGATTCTCATAGGCCTGACTCTGCACAAAATCTCAAAAATCTAAATTATATCCAATATTTAAAACTTTCTAATAGATATCGCCATGAAGGGCATAATTTCCTTGTGTGTGTTTGAGCTCATTTTCATCCCAAAAACCTCATGGTGCTTCATGATTTTGCTTCTCTGTATTAATCCAGTACTTAACATAAAAATATATTAATTTTTAGGGCAGCAAAATTATGGTCCTCCTGATCTATTCTAAATCCCTCAGCATTTACACCATGCGACTTTCCTTTCACTCTGTTTGTGTTCCTCAAGAAATTCCAGTTCCTTACCAGACATCTGATACTTTCCAAACATCTCCAGGAGACACCATCAAAAGAGAAACATTCTAAATTCTATTTATGCTTTCCTGCATGGTTCAGATGTTGCATAAAGGCACGTTGTCTTCTCCCTGCTTAAAAAATCAAGCAAAGGAATTATAGAACTCAGAGAAAGATCCCAAAATGGGTGTCCAGGCTGGATTTTCAATTGGGCAAAATTAATAGTCTATTATTTCTCTGTGGAATTCAAAGATATTCTTCCCATAATTTCCACTTTCAGAAGTTATAATACAGGTATTTTTTTATTCTCCCCATTCTGGATCTTAGATTTTCCTCAGAGTTCTCTAAAATAGCCCAAACCAAAGCTGTCCTCTGAAATGGTAGGAAGAGCAAAAGAGGAAAGGCAATACCAATATTGTCTAAATAAGTGAGGTTGCCTCTGCTTCATTAAATATTACCAATCAAACCTAAACAGTGAAGTCAGTTGACTGCCATGGAAACGAGCCCCTCAGTCAATGCTACCTCTTCATCATAGTTACGACTTTTAAAGCATTTGACCTATGGGTCTTCCTCTACTCCGCACAACAAATGCAAGGGCTAGTGGGTGTGCAGCTCATGGTGAAAAATCTCTACAGGCTGAACTCTTTCCCTTCAGTAGATCTAGAATACTCACTCCACAGTTGCCACCACCATATACTTCTGCATAATGAAAGATCCAAAGACTTTGATGACCATAAAAGAATTATGAAAGTGCAACGACTTGGATGCTTGTCACAGTGGACAGATGGTCTATTGTGATATCAATGGCCACTGGAATAAGTTCCAGTAGCAAGGCCAAATGAAGTCCAACTATATACACAGTTTGAGAGGTTGCATCACTGACTTCTTTGCTGGTACAAGATGGATATGAACGTGGGATACTATGTATCTAGGATGCTAAATCACTGCACAAATGGCAAAAATAAAACTATTGGGGTTTTTTTCACCTTTTCACATCTCACTGATAAAGAAATGTTGGGAGCCTAAAGAAGGTATTTGGTATATGTGAAGGCAAAAACGCTAAAATGTGACTAAATGCATTGCCTTTAGTAGTCCAGTTGTACAGCATCAGGACCTTTCCAAGCATCATAAAATCATTCTGAAGTTGATAGTAACAACTTCCCCTCTTCTAAGTTTAATTCTTGTGTTTATGATTGACTTCCACTTGAAAAAAATCATTAAAAAATCTAATTGGATTAATCTTTATTGTTAAGAATGTGGAGAACACTTAAAATTAATTGATATTCATAATCATTTAACACCTTTTTCTTAACAACATCTTTGAAAGGAGAATTGGTACCTTCAACTTCACTTTTCATGGAAGAAACTAAGATATTGAGATTTATAAATTCATGCATGTGACAGGACTCAAAGAATGATCAGTCTTTAAAAATATAGTAGTATAGAACCAAGACAAGTCTATATGAGTTTGAATGAATTTCAAGATTTTCTTTTCTTATTTTAAAAGTTCCCTGTCTTTGTGAAGGTGTCATTTTTTTTAAATCAAAGACTATGATCTGATGATTCCAAGGGAGAGGTGAGGAGTTACATAAATCATAGAACAATATTCTCCAACTAAAACTCTACTTTAATTATAGACAAAATGAAGCATTTCATCTCGCTCTACTTTTTTCATTTAAATAAAAATAAGATTTCACTGAATAATTCTGTTCTTTCCCTGTTATGCTTATATTCATTTGTCACTTCAATAATTGGAAACACATTCATTCTTTTTTTTTAAATCTAAGGTTAGAGACTACTGTGCTTATGAAAGAAGAAAGTTCAAATATAGATGATGTATTCTTGTTGGCTACAGCTTTTAAGATCACAGCACCAAATATGAAAATATTACTTTCATATTCACTCTAACAATGCTCTTTATATAAAAGAATTCTAGGAATATTACCCAGTCATCTGTATGTGAATATTCTATTGAAAACTAGAAAACTGTCTGCGATGATAAGGAGAAGAATTAACTTATTGAAATATCTTCCACTAAAAGTGGTAAAATCGTGATTGTTCAATCAGTTGAAGAAAATATACAAAGCATAGAAAAGACATAGAGCAAGAGGGAATCCTTGCTCTGTCAGAACTGGACACAATGGGTCTTGTTTCCTTTCCTTCTCTTACAAGGCTTCAAGAGTCTATCACCGTTCCTTGACCTTGAACAAAGTTGACATTTTTTGTTGTCAGCATATCTAGAGTGTAATTGTTAAGTTAGTAAGATCACTTGGCTAAAAACTAAGTCATTCTACGGTCTAGTGGAATTTAGCACAGAACAGGACTGACAGACCCATGCAGGAATGGGAGCAAGAGGGTTTCCAGAAATCTTCCTCATGTATAGTCTGACATTATCCCAACCCCTTTCTAGACATTACTTTGAAGGACATCAGCACAAAGGCCCCACAAGTTCTTGGAAGAGACAGAACTCCCAGCTCTTCCTGCATGCATTGTTTGCAATATGCCAAACTCCTTTCTCACAAAGGGAGGTTCCTAAACCACCACTCAGTCAAGTTATCCTTGCTCAAGAAGTCACCCATAGATTCCTATTGCTTGTACAATAAAACTCTAAGCTTGATGTACCTTCTATCCATGATTAATTTCACTCCTTTAAATATGTTTTGTTGTATCCCTGCTTTGATTCAGTAGCTAACCCTTGATCTTTTCTATGTTTATGCCTATTGTTTCTACTTACCCCTAATGCCCTGTCCTCTCCTGATACACCAAGTCCTTTGCAGTCTTCCCTAAACCCTCATACCATTATCAACTCATTTCTTTCTATGCAAAGGCCCTTGTCTATCACTGCAACTCAGTATTCTTCCTTGATATGATGTGAGATTATAATTTTGTTGATGGTAAGAACATCTCATGCAATATTTCTTCTGCATTCACCAGAATGCCCAGCATGTGGAAATAACAATAAGATAATACACTTGTAAAAGACTGTAGGGTGTACAAAACACTTTCACAGGCAGCTCTGTACCAAACTCTTTCCCAGCTATTGCTGGGCTCCATTCTTTCCCCAGGAAGCTCCCACATCATTCACCATGTATCCTCACTACTCTTCATTTGCATCTCACAATTGTCAGTGACTCAGAAAAGTTATTTTCCATATAGGTACAACAGAACTGAAGGCAAACCCTGGTCTTCCACCTTCAATGACTTTCCTGTCGGGGGCTACCTTTTGGGGTGGCTTCTGCTGCGATCCTAGCCACAGCAGGTTTGTACATTCCAGGGTAGGAACGTAAGGATTAGAAATGTTAAGTAGGAGGAACTGAATGCTGATTTCACTCACATTTGTTTTTCATACACTTTAATACCCCAATACAAAGTGGGGAAGAAGGCAAAAGACTGCTTTAACATGATACAAAGTACAACCAGAACAGTCATTTGCTCCAATACTTGAGATATCAAGTCATTAATTTTGAGAAAAGTATCTGATGCTTGAGGCAGTGAAAACACCCTAACCAAGTAAGTATGTATCCTACAGGCAGTCACTGCCTAAGTCAAACCTCCTATTGCAAAACAAGGAGCTGAATTTTGTTCGGATTCTATGACGTTTGGTCAGAGTGGAGCGGCGCTACCATTATAGGCCATCTAAATGTCCAAAACATCAAGCAATCACACCTTAGGTCAGGGTGTGTAGCCACACTTATTGTCAACAACTTTGAGCAAGTAAAATAAACTCAAACTCTCTGACATTCAGACAAGGTAGAATAGGCTCACATTTTTGGGTCTCCACACCTTCCTATCTAAATACTCTGCTTCCATACTGAACACTCAAGGTATTATGGCTTTTCACCATGACTATCAGCAATGAAACCAATTCCAAGAACTTGGTGCATATACATGAAGAGTATGTGCACCTGTTTTGCTAAGGGCTGGAAGAAATGGAAAAGGGTATAGCAGTTGCAAACATATAAAGTAAGCAGCAAATGATAACTGTACCATTTAAAAGTTAACCAAATTCCAAGCTTGTTACCCATAGCTATGTGGCCTTGGGGAAATCACCTCTCTAAGCCGCCAGCCTTCTATAGCTAAAACATGAGATTTGAGGAAATCAATTTTAGTGGGTTTCCTAATTTTGACGTTTTGCGGTTCTCTTTGTACCTAGAAGAAAGTAATCCCTGAATCTACCCCTACCACTTTTTGAGCCATCAGGAAAGAACCAAGTTTTTCTTCTGTGCCTCACTTCTGAATCCTTCGTGCTGTCATGCAGGAAGATCATCTCTATCAAACACACAAGTACCTCCATTATCTCTATTGCAAATCCCTACCTGCTGCAGCTTGCCCGCTTGTCCTTGTTTGTTTGGTCCAAAACAAGAGTCTACAGCTTGTGTAAAATGGAGCTTCACTTCAGCCCACAATCAATAGCCAACTAAGGAAGCTAAGTAAGATTATTATTCAAATGTTAATAGACATCAATTGAAGTGGAAGCTGAAGCACCAAAGAATTATCTTCCTCTCTGGGAGTGATTTCTAAAAAGGGATGATAACATGTCTAGAATGTTTCAGATGTCTGTGGCTTTCTTTAAAGCAGAAGTATGAACTTGGTAGGGTAATAATTTCTTCAATAAATTCTGATTCCACGCCGCATATGTGAAAGCAATATGACGCTCTGATCTTGGCCACTGAGTTCTATATAGTTAAGTGTTAGCTGTGTAGCTGTTTCGGGAAAGTCACTTTTACACGCAGTAGTCCCATTAATCCTATTAAATAAGGAGAGAGGATGGGCAAGAGAATTGTTAAAGTCATTTTCATTTATAAAATAAATCCCATTCAAAAATAAATACTATTGACTAATTTATAATAGACCTTTAGATTAATTTTATAAAAGTCTCAGATTTAGACAAATTTTTATGGACAGTTTCTGAACAGAGTAAAAGTATTGATAGTGTTTTCATGAAGCCTCTATTAAACTTAGCAGCTGTTAAGATAAAGGTTGTTTTTTTTCCTAGGCACAGAAATTTGCCTGAATCTTTCTGTGACTTTAAGCAAATGATACCTTTCTCTAATTCTTTTGGAAAGATTTTAAAAAAAAAAAACTCCCCAAACCCTTCATGAAACATTTCACAGCTCTGTGGTGAAGATCAATAAAGCAAAAGCCCACATCTATGCCCCATTCCAAGGGAAGACAACGTCCCAGAAAAGGATGGGAAAATCCCAGTAGAATTTCCTTTCTCACTGATGGGTGGATAAAGACTGATGAGCTTCAGCTTGGTAGTTTTCACTTTTATCAAGTGGAAGAAGACTTACACTCAGAAACTCTTGCCCACTCAAGCACAGACAGATTGATTCCAATACCCATCCTTTCCATGATGTTCATATTGCTGGCATTCATTATCAACTGATGAATACAAAATAGCACGAATTTAGCAGCTGAAGGCAGCAGGCACTTATTGCTCAGTCTCTGTAGGTTAGAAGTCCTGGCACAGTTTAACTTAGCCCTATTCTCAGAGTTTACCAGGGTCAAGTTAAGCTGTCTTCTGGATGGTGGTTCATATGAATTTGGGGAGAGGAATATGTTTCAAATTGACTCAAGCTGTTGATCAAACTGATTTCCTTGTAGTTGTAACACCAACGACCCTGTGCATTTGCTGACTCTTCGTTGGGAGTCACTTTTGGGTTCTGGAGGTTGCTTATCTCCCTAGTCACTCCTGCAGCACAGCTACTCTAAGACTGAAAACTCGTGACATGTAAGATAACCAGAGAAATAACATCCTACCGTGTTTGCCGTGTAGGTCAATGATCGTGATAGTAAGGTCTTGTCACTTTGGTTACATTTTATTATCTAGAAGCAATCCCAAAGAGCTTCCCACAGTCAAGGGGCGAGTTACACAAGGCTGTGGACACTCTGTGCTGTGCTTTCGGTGCCACCTTAGGATCTGCTGGCCACACTGACACTAACAGTGAAATCAAGCGTCGGGTTCCATAACTGACACATTCTGTTCTTCACAAGCTATTTCTCCTTTGCAACCCTCGAACACGTGTCAATCACCATCACTTTCACAGTTGTTCTGATTGGTTTGGAACCCCTGAGATGTGACACACTCCTGTAGGAACCCTGAGATGTGACACACCCCTGTAGGAGCAACTCCTCTTTATTTCTTACACAAGGTACTGTGATCTCCTGGTATGAACCAGACACTGTCCTACTGTGCTAGGTACAAGACTACATCCCAGCATTGTCACCAAATAAATATACGTGTGTGTGTGTGTGTGTGTGTGTGTGTGTGTGTATTTAAATATAAAAAGTGAAAAGAAAGAAGAGAGGAGAGGAAAGAAGACAGTAAGAGTAAAAGAAAAGAAGGGAGAGTGGAAGGGAGACAGTGTGTAGTAGTTCTAGTCTTGATTTCCAGTACCTGCTAATATATTAAAATAAATTATTGTAAAAGGAGAAGAAATATGTCCACATATCCAGATATTCCAGTTTGTGGTCATCTGGCTCCATTGCAATTGGCCTGGGATAAAGTATAAGGTCATGGCAACAAAAGTCTGTGATGGCTAGGAAGCAGGGAATGGTAGGGAGGCTGTAAACAAAAGAGCATCCCACAGTGAAATGCTTCCTCCAGTCAGTCTCCACCTCCTAATGGTCAGTTCATTGTGAACTCATCAGTGGATTAAGTCATTGATAAAGTTACTCGCTTGTGACTTAATCTTCTCACAATAACACCATTTGTTGGAGACAGAGCCTTCACTACAAATCTTTCTTGGGGGTTGATTCACATTCATATCATAGCATTAACAGAACTAGGGTCTAAGTATACAGATATAAAAGATACATGGTGCTGCCTCCAAGAAGAATATAAATGAGTGGAGTGAAAGGCACACAGATATCTTCAGGTAGGAGAGAGAGCTGCTGTGTTTCTAAAACTAAGATCAATTTTTCAGCACTGCCTATAACCCCATTTCTCTTCCAGTTACTAAGGAGTCTTCTTAAGACATTAGAGCAAAAATACATTTGCCTCATTCAATAATACAGAAATGAAGATCTTTGTCTTACATGTTAAAGGAAAGCACAATATTTGGCAAAGCAAATTCAACAAACTGTATAGGTCATTTTACTAAATGATAGAGATTTATAGATGAACAAAACTAGTCAATAAAAAACTTTCAAAGATTTTAAATTCTTTAAGAAAATAGATACACTTATTCATAAATTAAATTTACTGATAAGTGTTATTTGAAATGTGCACATAGTCCTTTTGGATATAGAGAAGTAACTATGCTGAGAAATATGAACAGAAAGAGAGTGATATCCAGTGCCATAAATAATGTAGTCTAAGAAATAAATCTTGAAAGACCAATACGAATATGTCTAACACACACACACACACACACACACACACACACACACACACACACATTTACTGCTCTAGTTGGGGCCATAAATCTAGGAGAGCAGGACCTGAAACTGAGGTAGTCTAAAGTCTCATGCAATAGCCAGCTTTGTTCAGAGCATCAGGCAATTTATACTCTGACGGCTATGAAGAATCACATGAGTAAGGTGTTAAATCACAAGGACAAGCCACACATGACAAAAGCACATTTTCCATACAGGCATATGAATAACAACAGCTGAAGTAAACCCACTTATATCTACCATACCTGGGAGAAGCATGAAACCACATTCCAAGGACAATTCTGTGCTTTCAAAGAAACTGAGGTCACAAGACTCTAGTCTTGTTTTCTTGAAGTTTTCTAACAAACACTCAGAAATCTAGTCACACAACCTTATTCTCTCTCTCTCTCTCTCTCTCTCTCTCTCTCTCTCTCTCTCTCTCTATCTCACACACACACAGAGTCACTTTAGAAAGTAGCATGAAAAATGCATGATAGGGCTGAAGGTATTTTTCAGTGGTTTAGTATACATGAAGCCCTGAAATGAATCTCCAGCACTAGGCATATATTATAAAAATTTGACTTGACTCAGAGCAGTTGCAGTCTGACATACTTGGTAAAAGAAGAGAGAAAAAGATAATCAAAAGGTTAAGATGAATCAGTAGTATTGGTGATGGGATTGTATATAAAGTGTCCCAGGAAGACTCATATGTTGAATGTTTGGTGTCCAATTATGATTGAGTCAGAAGCGTTATAACTCCATCGATGAATAATGGATCTATAACTGAACCAACTATTAGGAGGTGGAGTTTATTCAGATGATATTAGTCCCTGGAGACATACCTGTGAAGGACATACCTTTTCTCTGTCTCATTTCTGTGACTCGATGTATCTTATCCATCATGAAACAAGTGACTTTCCTTCACATGCTCTGTTCCATGATGCTGTGCTTTACCATGCTTAAGAGCAGAAACAGTGGGTCCATGTGACTGTGGATTTAAGGCCCTGAAACCACAACCTGAAATGATAGTTCTTCTGGTTATTTTCTCATATCAAGAAAACTAATCCTCAGAAATAGTTTCTACCATTGACTATGTCTGACCATGTGATTCAGACACACTTGGAGAGGCAATCTACAAAGAAAGTTTGAGAACATTGTGATAACATTTCTGGTGGGAGCTCAGTGGACCTTGTTGCTAAAAGGAACTCCCATAGGAAAGACCATGCTGAGGCTATAGATGAAAATGAGGACTCTGATGGGGATGAGACTACAGGTCGCTTGAGTTGCATTCTGCTAAAGAGCTTATGAATATCTTCTCTGTGCCCTGACTTCAAGGAAGGCTGAGTTTAAAATAGTCTTCCAATTGGTTTTTCAATCCAAAGGGTCAGCCCTGAGAACATGCATGCAAGTAACATTACATGGACTGAACAGTTTATATTTAGAAATATGTGTGTATACATATATGCATGCAATAACAGTGAATCTAGAGGCCATGCATTTGAAGGAGAGTGGGGAGGGGGTGTATGAGAGGGTTTGGAAGGAAGAAAGGAAGGGAGAAATGTAATTTTATTATATTCTCCAGAAAAAAAATTAAAGTGACAGACTAATCCAGTTAAGGAAGTTTCGAAGCATTCCCACACTGAGTCTGTGGCATAGGTGCTGCCGGCTCATGTTAGCCACACTTCTAGTCAGAACTGGGGCAAACAACAGAACAGGACAATATGAAAAATTCAGTTTGGCCAGAAAAGTATCCAGTAGGTGGTTGCTTAAGAAATAACTGTCTTTAAATATCTCCTGAGTAAATTGGGAGCATGGGGACCTTGGGAGAGGATTGAAGGGGAGGAGAGAGGCAGGGAGGGTAGCACAGAAAAATGTAGAACTCATTAGAAATCAATAACAAAGGAGATAACTGTCTTTAAACAGAAGTTAAGGGGGTTGAAAGGATAATGAATGACTCAGCAGTTAAGAATACAGGCTTCCCTTGCAGAGGGCCTGGGCTCATTTTCTAGCATTCACATGACAGTTCACAATGGTCTATAACTCCAATTCGAAGGTGACACCCTCTCCTGACCTTCATGGGCACTGCACACCCTTCGTGTACAGACACACGTGCAGAAAACACATTCATGCACGTCACCATCATTATCATCATCATTCTTAATGAAATTAAATGCTTCACACTGGGATTATACAGTAAAGGTGTGCCAGGCCGTGGTGGTACATGCCTTTATTATCAGTGCTGGGAGGTAGAGAGAAGCAGACCTCTGTGAGTTCCAGGGCAGCCAGGGCTACATAGAGATATCCTGTCTTGAAAAGCCAAAAATTGAAATTAAAAACTAGAAAAAGCTTTGGGGGAATCATGGGAATTGGCCAATTCCTACTCACTGCAGGATCAAGAATATAAATGTGTAAACTCATTTGAAAAACTTGCTTTGAGAAGAAAACTCTAACCGTGCTTACCATGGAACACTCAAAAAACTATTTCCCCCTCACCCAGCCATCCTTCAAAGCTGTCAGGGATCCCTGAAGCCATGATCCACAGGGATATAACTACTTTCAAACCGGCAACAGTCATCCACACAATGATAGCTTTTGCAGAGATACAGAATGTAAGAGATATAAGATCACAGTAGCTTCCACCCAGATTCTATAGGAAGACCTGTGAGATAAAAGAGTCTGTAGCAAGGACAACATCCTGTTACATGACCTCCCAAGTCCTGCATACAGTTATGAAAGTAAAGTCACTGCAATGGAGACTCCAAGACATTAGAGATGCCAGGAATGTGGAGCATCTGCCAAGGGAAGCCACAGACATCAAGCAAACCCAGCCCAAGAAAAGTCCCAGATGCTGGAAATGGAGCTATAGGCTTTTATGTTTCCCTGCTGGGTTTCAGTCTTGCTTTGTTCCAATCTTCCTTTTTATGGCCTCTTAAAAATATATAACAGAATTAAGAATCAAGCCTTGAGACTCAGAGGTACAGTGCTGTGGTTTGGATAGGAAGTCTCTTCCACAGGCTTAAGTGTTTAAGGGTTCCCCTTTTGGTGTCCCTACTGATAGGTGACTTGATCATAAGGTCTCTGATTTCATCAATTAAATCCATTGATGGGATCAAAGCTGAATGGATGATTAGAAGGTGTGGATCACTGGATGCATGCTTTTCAAAGATGCATGTTGTCCTAGTCTCTCCTCTCGCTCTCTCTCTCTCTCTCTCTCTCTCTCTGTGTGTGTGTGTGTGTGTGTGTGTGTGTGTCTCCCATCCACCGTGAAGTATACCATACTTCTCTACCACCACATATTCTCTACAATGATGGCCTCCAACAGTTTACATGGGCCCAGATGCAACAACATCATGGGACTATAGAGGATATATCTGACCCACAAACCAAAAATAAATATTTTTTCTAATAAGTCATTTTCTTGAATATTTCTCATAGAAACAACACAATAAAACTATCTTCAATCCTCACAAGCATGGATTCCTTCATGTAGGCCACTTGGAACACACAGGAGATCTTACAGCAAAGGATTGAAAGTATGGAGAATGAAAAGTTGGTAGAGACCATTTCTATGGAGGTTTGAGCACTGTCTGAGAGTTGAGAAAAAATGAATTTAATGTGGTAGTTAAAGGAGAGGAATTAGAAAGAATCAATTCTCAGTTTCATTTAGGCAACTCAGAGAATAGTGTTGTCTTAAGTACCATTCTGTTGCTGTGAAGAGACATCATGACTGCAGCAACTCTATAAAAAGAAAACATTTAGCTGCCAGGCAGTGGTGGCACACGCCTTTAATCCCAGTAGTTGGGAGGCAGAGGCAGGCGTATCTCTGTGAGTTCGAGGCCAGCCTGGTCTACAAGAGCTAGTTCCAGGACAGGCACCAAAAACTACAGAGAAACCCTGCCTCAGAAATCCAAGAAAAAAATAAGAAAGAAAGGAAGGAAGGAAAGAAAGAAGAAAGAGAAAGAATGAACGAACGGAAGAAGGAAAGAAAAAAAGAAAGAAAGAAAACATGAAAACATTTAATTGGGGCTAGCTTATAGTTTCAGAGGTTCGTGGAGGAAAACATGACAGCAAGCAGGAAGGTGCTGGAACAGTAGCTGAGAGCATCATCCTGATCTGGAGCGGGGAGGGAGAGAGAAAGAGAACCTGGTCTGGTATTTTTTTTAACATCAAAGCCCACCCCTAGTGGCACACTTTCTCCAACAAGGCCACACCTCCTAATCCTACCAAAGAGTTCCACTTCCTGGTGACCAAGCATTCAAACACATGAGACTGTGAGGGCCACCACACCAAACTGGTATCAGTTCAAAATGGCAGGTAAATCTGGTTAAACACAGCCTGGCCCCACACTTAAGCTTCTGAAATGGTGATTCTACACCAGACACTGTAGTGAAGGGACCTGCAGGGTGGCACATTGAGTAGCAGGTTTTAAGTGATGATGATGCAATTAAATCATGTGGTGAGAAAAGAATAAACTGCTGAACCTTTTGAAGGAAGGGGGTCTGTAAGGTCAAGTATTTATCTTTAAAAGGAAACCTTTCCTAAAAACCCATCAGGATTAGTTGATTTTGTATTTTGTATTAGCTAAGAAATTCATAAGAGAATGGTATTGACTAGAGTCTAGTAGCTACTTCAAATGTAGAGCACCTAATGCAACTGTAACAAGGTCAATGCAGAGACAAAAGATAAAAGGAAAACAGAGCATCATTTTGAATGATAAAACAATCTTTTCCTAAATTATTCATGTATCAATTGCCAAAATAACCATGTTGTTGCAGTAGAAAGAGGAAAAATTAATATATACTAGAAAGGGGTTCTTACAAAAATTACAAAAATGTTATGTTTATTTTTAAAATTTGAAAAGAGGCAGGCTCTGGACAGTACTCACTTGGGTTTCATTGATCATTTTCGTTTCCAGTAAACTCTGCATTAGCATCCAAACCTGTGTACTGAATAGGTGTTCACACTTATATGGATATTTTACTTCTTTGATATTTTATATTTGATATTGTTATTTTACTTCTTTGGTTGTTTTGCTGCATAAGACATTATGAGATTATCTGGAAAATTATAATCTTGGTCAAGGGTCGTAATTGCACAAGATCATACTAACAACTGAAGAAAAACTGACAATTTAAAACAGGATAGATTGACTACAGCTGTGAAGATACAGTTCCTTCTCATTGGTTTGTCAAATAGTAGAGAGCATTTCGTAAAATTCATAAGTGTTGAGGCAAGCAAGAAGAGGACATCGAAAGACAGATGCGTTGCTATAGGAAGTCTGTGAAACCAGAGAACAGCATCTTCCCAGCTGCTAGAGCCCTTCTTAGAAGAAAGCAAGGACTCTGCAGTGACTCTAGGGCTGTCTTAGAGTTACTATTGCTGTGTTGAAATATCAGGACAAAGGAAACTTGGGGAGGAGATGGTTTATTTCACCCAGAGTTCTGTATAATTCATTACACAAAGCAGTGAGGGCAGGGAACTCAATCAGGACAGGAAACTGGAGGCAGGAGCTGATGCAGAGGCCATAGTAGGATGCTGCTTACTGGCTTGCTCCCCATTGCTTGCTCAGTCTGCTTTCTTATAGAACCCACAATGGACTGGTCCCTCGCATAAACCACTGATTAAGAAAATGCCCTAAAAACAAATCCTATGGGGGTATTTTTCTCAGTTGAGGTTCCCTCCTCTTTGATGACTATAACTTTTGTCAAGTTGAAATAAAACTAGTCAGCCCAGAAGCCAACGTGATTCTGATACATTCATTCTCCTAACTGCTGATTATTATGCAGTTACTACATGCCTGTCTCTGGGCTATGGCCACAGGATCATTTCTGTTCTCATCTCTACTATTATCAGGAACTTAAGTAGCCTGTACTTGATATTATGCCAACTCTCCATACACTGATAAAATAAATGGAAAATTTTTAAGTATATCTATAAAATTCTGGAGGCAAGCCTATCATTATCACTTTTTAGCTTTGCTAAAATATTGTATGTGGGATATAGAAAACATTGTGTATACATTGAAAACATTTATGATCTACTTAGTAATTTGCAAGCACACAATGCAGAATCATAAACTGCAGCCTATGTCCAGAATTTATTCATCCTTCGTAACTGAAACCTAACAGCCTTCAATACTTCTACATTTCTCTTAAATCCCTGACCTTGGAAGCTACCATCCAAACTATAACACCCAATATGGTGTTTTAAAAGAAAAGCCCCCGCAAGGAGTGGCACTTTTAGGAGGTGTGGCTTTGTTGGCGTAGGTGTGGCCTTGTTGGAGGAAGCATGTCACTATGGTGGGGGCAGGCTTTGAGGTCTCCTATGCTCAAGCTATGCTCAGTGTGACACACATTTCACTTCCTGTTGCCTGTGGGTCAAGATGTCAGCTCCTTCTCCAGGACCATGTCTGAAGTGCTGCCCTGCTTCCCACCATGATGACTGAACCTCTGAAACCTTAAGCTAGCCCCAATTAAATTCTTTCCTTTGTAAGATTTGCCATGTTCATGGTGTCTCTTTATAGCAAGAGAAACCCTGATTAAGACACCCAGGCTCACAAAGGTTGGCATAGCGGTTAGGACCGTGGAGACCATTCTGCTGCTGAGCTGGGAGTAGAACCTATGTCCACAGGGGCCATAGTTGACTTAGACTGGCTTAGTTCTCGAGCCATGATCAAGGCTGATATGCACTTTACATTTCTTCCACTACAGACAGAGCATCTTTCTCCATGTTTTGCTGCTAGAGGTGAAGGGAGGGTAGAGTGGTAAAGCTGAAAGTATTCTCCCTATCAGCTTCCGTGACTCTTCAATGTGTGTTCCTTTGTTTCTGTGCTTCACTCAGGTATCACGATCTCACCGAGAATCCTCCTGTTGTGAGCATTGTCTTATGCATTGATAGTTGTTCAGTTAATGTTTCTAAGAGAAGACAGGTGCTCAATGCTCCCATTCCACCCTCTTTCTAACCCCACAGTCCCTGGAATTTCTGGGATATTTTATTGATCTGATTTTCCGCTGCACATTCAGCTCTCGTACTAGTAACACAGACTGTGATTGTGACCGCCATTAAGTAACCTGAAGCCTGTTGCACACACAGCACCACACAAAACCTGTATCAGGAGGTAAAAAAAAGTGAGCTTGCCCTTTCACAGAGAACACAACTTCTCTTTGAAAAGTAAGATCCTGAGGATTCAAAAGACTAAATCCCTTCCCTATGGTAAGTTAAAGATTTGTTCAATCCAAAGCCCAACCTCCTTGTTCCAAGTCCAGAATTATTCCGCTGCCCCTGGCATAAGTTAATAAATTCTACACTTCTCTGCTAGGAGCATGTTACTCCCATCTGTTACTATTTCCCGCTGATAGTGTAAACACCAGGCCACCAACATCTTATCAGCTTGTATTGAGCTGTTTTCCTAGCCTCAGTAAAGAATTTGAATCTGTGTTTCCATACACTTTCAGCTGAACTGATAGCACAATGTTACAGCTGACAGGATTTAGGAATAAATTTCATAGTGATGGAGGCAGATTTCTCAATGTAAAACTAAAATCCTATTTATGTCTAAGCATCTTGCTACTCAATGGGAAGTCCAGCCACATTAACATTTCTCAAGAGATTCTTAGAAATGCAGGGTCTTGCTCCTAAACACAGGTCTGCAGAATCAGAATCAATGTAAGATGCAGAGGTGATTCCTAGGCACATTAAATTTTGAGAAGCATTGTCCTAGACCATAGGAGCACCAAGCAGAGCTTCTGGTTGCAGAATGACAAGTGAATTACGGCTGTGCAGAATTAACTATCTTCTCAGATCTCAGTAGAGCTAGTTATGCCAATAATCCAGTTCACTCAAAGATGCAGGACCAACCTCCCCCTTCATTGTGATGCCTCATGCATACCTCATATGCCATAAAAACACAGGCTTGGATTTCCTATATGTGGTGTTCACATAGAAAATATTATGTGCATTCCATACTCCACTCTCATGAAAAACACCAGAATGAAAGTACCATCCTAACGATTAACTATGAACATGTGTCAGGATGATGAGTTAATTTTTATGAAGTGCTTTTATGTCAGAAAATGTCATGTGAGCATCAAATGATTCCACCAGAATTCTATAAATAGCACATCGACCTCTTTGACTGAGAGCCTACTTCTCAATATGCCCGGAGACAAGATGGTATTCTAGCTAACTGCTTTCTGAAAGTGATGTTTAGGATAAGTTGAGACATCTCTTTTTATCTGATAGGAAACAAAAGCCACTCTACTGAATTAAAATAAAAAAGGCAGTGCACTCCAAGAATGAGAGAAAGACAGGTTTATAAACCAGGCCCTTATATTTAAAAAAATCTACATCTTACCTCTTCTCCAGAAAGATTTTATTTCACATGCTTATTGCAAAAGGAGCATCACTAAAAATAAAAGCACATCAGATGCATTAATCAGGTCCTTTGCAATGCTAGGCACAGCACCAGGAAGATTTGATGTGCTCAGCCATTTCCATTTCAGCAAACCTATATCCTCTCTGCCTAGGCAAATGCAGACTAATACAGTGATCACCACTCGTGTGTGGCTATTTAAATGTAAGTGTAAATTAGTTGACATTTGAATATAAAATCTTTAAGATTAAACAAAATTTATAAATTAATTCCTAATTTGCATTTCCTATACTTTAAGTGCTCAAGTGCCTTGTATCACTAGTGCCTGACATGACGCTAATACAGGTATTAAATATTTTAATTTCCGTAGAATGTCTGTTGGAAAGGGGCTACTCTATACTTTCCCAGCACACTGAATTCCTGCATAAAAATGAAGATTTCTGTTTTATATTACATTTCTCTCTTTAGATAACTGGCACAAGCCCTGCTAGTTATTTGTCATGTTGCCGCTGTTTAACAAGAGTCGCTTAAGATCAGTGAGCCAACTTCACATTCACTCTCAAGAGTCCCCTCTGCCCAGTTCTCGGGTTTGGAGTGAGACTCCTCTACCATTACAAGGAAATCATGGACACAGGACACGCTCCAAGAGAAATATAGTTAAACATGTTTAACCATGACCCACATTCTCCTTTTACACTACATCCTCAGGGCATTCTCTTTCCTGTACCGTCATAATGGCCACCAGTAATAAGAGTTAATCTATGTCCATTAGGTTATTTGTTCAGTTCTCACAAATAGTCCCATTCACGAAGTAGTCCATTATACAAATACTCGCTGATAAGTATATCCTCAGCTGGATGCTACCCTCAAAGGCATTGTGATGAATATGATATGTGTGCTCTCTTTCTGCTTGACACTTGCCATTTAGTGGGAAATAATGAACAAGCAATTACACATGCTATCTTTACAAGACAAAGGAAGCACCGAATGATGGAAGAAGAAGGTCTGGCTAAGTCTCCTGAGCTAGATGAGGGTCTCTGAGCGAGTGATAGGCTGATATTTGAAAGATGAGATCATTTTTAGATTTACGAAAAGAAATGTGATTGCAAACAGTGGTAACATCAAGGTACAAGGTTTTGAAACTTAAAAGAACAAAACAAGAGTTAGAAGATGCACTTATAGAGGTGGAACAGAGATGGGCAGAGATCCAAGTAAGGCCACAGTGTCACCGCCTGATGTAGTAGAAGTCACCATTTGTAGAAGAGGCTCTGAATGCAGAGAATTCACAGGAACACAATGAGAATGGATTCACAGCAAGTAGTTCAGAGATTCTTTGCAGGATCATGTTTTAGGAAACACGCTAGAGTAAAACTAAAAGGTAGAGAAGGAACAGGCCTTGGGATTGCAGAGCTGCACGTATTTCTGGGTGGAAGGACTGGGAAAGAGAAAGGAATATTTTAACTGACTTAGATTTCTGGTTTGGGGGATCTTTGGGGTGTTAATCTGCAAATGCCAGGAGAACAAAGCTGTCAAGTTAAGCTGGAGGCTAGCAGAGTGAAGAGTGTCTATGAATGCACTAAGCAGGACACACTGGCGGGGCAGAATAGATCTACGGGTCGTTACTATGGTGTGGATGAAAATGGAGTAGTGCGGTCAACGAGATAATCCGTAAGAGAGAATATGGAGAAAGGAGATGGACACAGCTAAATAGCCAGGCATCCAGCCCCACAAAGATCTGCAGGTGTGTCCCCCAGTAAATAAATATCCCATTCTGAATTAGCCAGGATTCAGTCTTGTCTGTCGAGTACCTTTGGCTGGCAAAGGTTCTTCTTCCAGATTTCCTGCAGATTTTCACGTTTCCAAATCTTCATTCCTGTCACTGGTATAAAGCAGTGAGCTAGATGTCCCCTGGCTCTGAGCCAGCAGACAGCCTCCCTCCATTCCTTGCTGCACACTGCCATCTGCTGACCATCTCCCACGAGACGAACTCCTAGCTTCTCTTTCTTTGTGTTGATTGGAGATAACACTCACCCTTTAGGTTGTCTCCTTAGCCAATTAAGCTGCTGTTGGCATTTTTTTATGGTATCATCAACTCTCTTTAATTCAGTAGTAAAATCAAGTTGTACAATAAAATTCATCACTTTTCTGCATCCTTTATTCAAATACTGTTTATGTAAATGTCAAAACATAGGCATCTTTAATACATGCAAAATTTCAGATAATAGGAGGTCTCATAAATTGCCATAGACATGCTTACTATGATATTAAATCTTTTTTAATTAGTTTATGGAATTCAATCAACTTTGGGTTAGATTTTTTCCATAGATATAAACTAAATTTTGTACCAAAATGTTATTTAGTGGTGGGTAAAATAAACCAAACCTTCATGGCTTCAACATCAATCACAAGCTTTTGAATATAGCTCCAATTTTAAAAAGCAACATAAAATTAACTCAATATAAAGCTAAATAATAAACTATATAAAACCCACAATATAGAAATACACTTTCTATCCATTTCTGTATTTCTCTCTCTTTTTTAAAATATTTTTATGGTTTATTTAACTTTATTTTATGTGCATTGGTGTGAAGGTGTCAGATCCCCCGGAACTGGATTTTCAGACAGTTGTGAGCTGCCATGTGGGTGCTGAGAATTGAACCCGGGTCCTCTGGAAGAGCAGTCAATGCTCTTAACCGCTGAGCCATCCTCCAGCCCTCTGTATTTCTCTACTTGCAGATAGATTTCAATTTGGGCCAAATTTAAACAAACCAATAAATGAAAGTGTACTAAGGTATAGAATTTAATGATGCCATCATTACTTGTTACAACTCTGAATACAATCTACCATTTGTTCTTACTTTTGATTAAATGTTTTAATTGTGCACCACAAATTATTGAAGGCATTGTATTATCTAAGATTTCTAACTGATATGAATTTGTGTCACCTGAGTTATTATATATAACATTCAGTTGTAAGAAGTTAAAAGGCTGAAGTCAAATACATTAAATGACAAAATCATAACACAAACACAAAGCACCTATGTAAAATCATATCCTTCTTAATTACCTAAGTCTCCCACAGTCCCGATGGTTATGCATACAGCTCTATGCATTATGTTTGGTCTTTCATCAAAAGCTACATAGAATGTTCACATCTATATATTCCTACTTCAGTCACTCGCCGTAAACTACGTAATCACTGAGTGAGTCACTGATGAGTAAATGTGAAGGGGGCTGGGGTATAGAGCCATAAGTGATGAGTTAAATAAAACAATGGCTGCCCTTGCAGTAGCTTAAAGCCTGATGCAACTGACGTGTAAATCAGCTGAGATAGGAGACAGGAAGTGCTCAGGAGCTCATAAATCACATGAGGAAGAGTCACGGGTCTCATAGTAAAGAAGAGTTAGAACACAAGCATCACTGCAGAGGACAGCTCCATCATCAACACGGATACAGGTATGGCCAGGGACAAGAAATTAGTTAGATGAAATATAGAGCAAAACTGAAAGCAAAAATAGATCTCAGCTTTCAGACTTCTCACCAATTTTTGACCTGAGGATTCAACGCGAAGCAGATTGAAGAAACCTCTTAATCTAGTGTGTAAATGTGCATATGTTCGTTGTTATTCCCTGGGTTTCTTGCTGTCTTAACTCCAGGAATAATACAGAGCAGCAACCACATTAATAACAGAGGGGCAGACTGCCAGCCGTGCCCCTCTAAAGACAGGTCTGGCATGCAGTGAGCAGAATGCAGTCCAGTAGATTCAGGCAGTAAATTGTGTGAAGCATCCCCCCTCAGGTGTACCATGTTATTAGACAGAGGAAGGCACAGTGTGTATTTGAGGAATCTTTGTGCCTGGGAATGTTTAAGCAAAATCCAAACCAGATTCCCTCTCCAGTCGGTAATTGTAAATCAAAACCGTGATGCCACAGGCTTTGAAACTAGAGAATTGTATGACATAGATAGACACAGTCTTAGATTCCCGATTGTTATTTTGCTCTTTTCTCTACCAGCATCAGCTTCCCTTGAGTCATCTTCATAGCTCAGCAGTTCACATAGGAAGTGCAGGATTAAAGGAGAAACAAAAAGGCCCTGATAGAGCACATTTCTTCACAGCACCTGGATGTTCATCGAATGCTTACTTCAATGGAACTGATATTAGCCGCCAATCCTCAGCCAAGGACACATTGTCTTATTTCTCTATTTTTTGTGACACAAACGTTGAGATTACCTGGAACTGCAAACAACCTAGAGGGACCAATATTGCTTTTCTGTGACAAACGGCTACTGTTGTGTCTGTAGAGTTTAACCCTGTGACAGACTGTCCAGCCGTCCACGACAAAACTGGCATACTAAGTGATCTGTTTTAGAGTCAGAAACTCTCTGTTTTAGAGTCAGAAAATCCAAGCTCAAGCTATCAACAAGACCCATCTCTACAGCATTGTCTCTCTCCTCAGCTGGTACGTAGGATAGGGGACCTTTGGTGTGAAGTGGGATGTCCTGTATGCTGTGAATATGTGTTGCTTTCATTTGTTAATGAATAAATCTGTTTTGGCCTATGGCAGAACAGAATATAACTAGGCAGGGAAGCCAAACTAAATACAGGGAGAAAGAAGGCAGAGTTGAGAGAGATGCCAGCAGCTGCCAGAGAAACAAGATATGAGGTAACAAGTCATGAGCCTCATGGTAAAATATAGAATAGTAGAAACGGGTTAATTTAAGTTGTAAGAGCTAATTAATAATAAGCCTGAGCTAATGGGTTAAAGAGTTCGTAATTGATATTAAGCACCACAGTGGTTATTCAGGAACTGGCAGGCAGGAGAGATACCTCCAGTTACATTGGTGTTTTCATATAGCTTTCCCCTTTGCATACTCCCGGTGGTTCCTTCTTCTTCCTATTGGATTAAGGTCTTATCCTTTGACTGTATTTGACTTTATTTATCTCCATAAAGGACCTGTGTCCAAATACACTTAGGTTTAGAACTTCAATATATGAATGTGCCTAGGGGTAGGCAAAGGAATACTCAATCCAGACCATAACAAACAGGTATCCATTAAAAACTGAATAAGAGAAAGATATGGTGCAAAATCCAGGGAATACAGAAGTGGGAAAGGCATTGTCCCTGACTTTAATTATCCAAAAGTTTGTATGTGTCTGGCTAGTAGACTGTGACATCATTAAGAGCCTGTGTTAGCTTTCTTTCTGTGGTTGTAGTAAGATGTTTACCAAAAAGAATTTGAAAAGGAAAGGGTTTATTTCATCTTAGAGCTTACACCATTAAAGAAACCCAGGGCCAAAATCTGGATGCAGGAACTGAAACAGAGACTATGGGAAAACATTGCTTTCTGATCTGTTTCCATGGTGTCTTCACTAGGTTTCTACTGCTGGAACAAAACACCATGACCATAAGCAACTTGAGGAGAAAGGGTTTTATTGCCCCACAACTTACAGCATTTAAAGAAGCTAGGGCAGGAAACTGGATGCAGGAACTGAAACAGAGACCATGGAGAGCTACTGCCCGGTGGTCTGCTTCCGTGGTGTCTTAGTTAGGGTTTTTATTGCAATAACAAAACACCATAACCAAAAAGCTCTCAGGTCATATACCATAACCGAGGGAAATCAGGGCAGGAACTCATGCAGGGCGAAAGAACTGAAGCAGAGGCCATGGAGGAGAGTGACTTACTGCCTTGTTCCTTGTAACTTGATCAACCTGTCCTCTTACAATACCCAGGACTCTAGCTGTGTCGAGCTGACATGAAACTAGCTAGCACACCTGGTTTGCTCAGCTTGCATTCTTATATATCCTGGGACCAAGTGGACTGCACCCGTACTTCAGTCCTTAATCAAGAAACATCCACAGTCACGCATGCCCACAGGCTACCATGATGAAGGCAATTCTCCAGTTGAGGTTCCCTCTTCACAGGAGACTCTACTTTGTGTCCACTTGACAGAAGTTGATTAGCACAGAGTCATTGTACTTAGTCACAGCCCTGATACACTGCTTATAACCTGTTAAGTATTTTATATTTGGCAAATTAATACATTGGTTAAGAAAGTCTCTGTGCTGAGGGAGCTGAGATCCTCAATCTATTAAATGTAGAGCTGCACAAGGATGAACTGTTTCTCTACTCAAGTGTAAGGAACTTGAGCACCAGGCTAGGGTAATAAATGACCCTATGCCTTTGAGAACTTATTGTAGGAACCCTGGCAAACACTTAGGTGATGCCTGGGTTAGGTATAGACAATATCTACTTATGGGTGAATGAACTGGAACTAGATCAAAACCCAAACACATTTCCCTATTTTCCCATCTTAAGAATTCCCATCCAAGAGACACTTAAGGCGATCATTTCTCTGATTCTAAATCTTTCAGCTAACATGAAGAATTAACTAGACACTGAACCATATAGAACTTCCACCCCTATTTAGTTTCAGAGCAAAACATGAGAAGAGGAATATAGTCATTACTGGAACAGAAACCAAACTTTAAAATTGTTTTGCAGCCAAGCCAAGTATTTACTCCTCTCCCGTCTTCTTTGCAATGCTGTCTTGCCCAGGCTTCTAAAAAGCTATGTCATCAGCCAACTGCCAAGTCACCCAATCATTTTACAGCCAAACAGTTCAGCTATGGAAGTAAAATATAAACCTCATCCTCGTCCCATCCCTAGGCCTTTTCTCTGGGCTGGAAATGTTTTATTTCTGTAGTTCAGGAAGTTGAAGGAGGCACAAACCACAGGGAACAATATTAAAGGAACTGTAGTACTTTATAGGTTACCTTTGCATTGTGAGGAGCCATATTTTAACTTGGTACTATTGGCAATACCACACTGAGTTCACATGCAGCAAATTAGAGCATAAATAAGGTTTGGTTTAGCCTAATGGCCAGTTCATAACATCCAGGGTACTTGGCTGAGCACCATGTCTACTTTTTATCACCTTTGTATGCTCTTATCATTTAAATCTCACCACAATCCTATGTGGTCACATTTTTTTTTCTGTTTGTGGATGGGGAAAAAAAATGAAAGGGAGGGAGGTTCTATTTCATGCCAGGTTTTCACAGTTTACTAAATGGTGTAGCTAAGCTGAGTCCAGTTCTGATTCCAGAACCGAACATGCTAATGGCTACTCCTGCCGGAGCTCAAATGTGAGTCATAATTAATGTGGCTCAGGAAGACTCAATGACACATGATAAACTATCCGTATCTTCCTGAGGCGATTTTACTCAAAACCCGAATGAGCAAATGCATTTTAATACATTAAAAAAAAAAAACAAGGAGTGAGAAAAGAAAATCTTTCAAATAAAATAGAAGTCACCAAAAAAAAAAAAAAAGGTGTCCTTTTTAGGTGGAACTAATTACATACTTCCTCTTCCCTCTCCTCCTCCTCCCACTCCCAGGGAAATTCACTTGGTCACACACTTAATTAAAAGGTTTAGATGGGCTCTAGATAATATCCACATTGGTGGATTTAGATCCGCTGTTCATGTTCATGATGAGGGATTGAATATCACGGCTTCCATCAGCAGGTGGAGTTCCAGATAAGGAGTAGAGAAGTATAACCCTGGGCAATGGAAAACAAGAGAGAAGACAGTTAAAGAGCCTAAGACTGGAAGGGTACCAAAGACCCATCCTTCAGGTTTCAGATTCCAAATATACCAAAGAGTGACAGAAGGGAAGAGCAGCCAGATCAGGGGACAGGAGAGGTGGATAAGAGAGAGGGATGAGAGAGATGAAGGAGGAAGTTGAGTTGCTACTTAGTACTCCAGTGTCTTACTCGTTATAAGTGACCACCTGAGTTTAGCTTTGGTCGGTTTTCCAGTACGATTGTTAGTGGCTGCTGGAGCAAGCATCTAATCCACTCCATGGATTCTTTGCCTGAAAGAATCTTGGTAAGATGCAGAAACTGATCCCAGCTAAGAAACTGGAAATGCCAGGCCTTCAATTATATAGTTTCAATACTGCTGATTACACACAGTGCCGCAGAAGCTATGCTGTCGTTCTTGTTCCTGTCAAGGCTGCCTGAAAATTTGGGGCTGATGACATGGCTTACAGATCCAGCTTGGGAAAGTCTGAACGTAACTCGCTCAAGTGAAGGCAAGAAAGGCTGTTGGTGAGCTAGTGGGAGCTCACCAACTCCAGCTGGATTGGGAAGGAACGAGCATAGGACCAAACTAGTCCTCTGAATGTGGTTGACAGTTGCATGGCTGGGGCAGACTGAGGGGCCACTGGCACTGGGATTTATCTCTACTGCATGTACTAGCTTTTGGGGAATCCTAATCTCTTTGGATAGATACCTTGCTCAGCCTAGATATAGTAGGGAGGGCCTTGGACCTTCCACAAAGCAAAGTGCCTTATCCTCTCTGAGGATTAGATGGGGGTGAGGTGGGAAGGTGTGTGGAGGGATTGGGAGGAGGGGAGGGAGTGGGAATTTGGATTGGTATTTTTTTTTTCAAAAAAATCTGATAAATTTTTAAAAAAAGAAAAAGGTTGTTGGATAGTTGTGAGAAAATGGAAATTTTTTACAAATTCAGAGGGCGTTAGAATAGACTTATGCCCCCAGTCAATTTTTTCCACGACTGCTTGAAGATATGAAACTTATGAGCTCTAACTGTGGATCTTACCTAAAGACAAATGGGCTTAGCTGCTATGCAGTCAACACAATTAACAGTGCGACATCATTTTTTTCTGTGCTCCTCTCCCACCATCTAGTGGACAGAGAGCTAACTGCAGCCCTATCTTCCCTGTCCTGGGTCTGTTTGGGCTTTTGTGGCTCGAAAGCACTGTCTCTGTCCTGTTGGGGTATCCACGTAGCTGAGGAAATCAATGCCTTTGATGATTCATTCTTCCCAGGACATAATTGCACATCTGAACAAGTTCATTTGCTGGCTTCATATTTATAGTACTTCCTAGTTAAAATTCTACCTTTAGAGTACTTTTTATTTTACCAAGAAGATGCACTGCAGCACAAAAATAATAGTAAAGAAACGAGTACTATTGCAAGAACTCAACATTATTGTGCACAAATGTGGGCCTAGAGAGGCCAAACGACGATGTGGCAATGAAGAATCAAAGAATTTTTGAACTGAGAAAATCTTCCTGTCTGTCTGACAAAGATAACAATAATGTGGGGCCAAGGGAAGGAGTAGGAAATTATTTCCAGACCGCACTTCCCCACTGTGGACTCCCTGAAGCTGAGGCCTGTAGCTATCTCCTGTCGCTTCACTAGAGGTCAGTCCATTTGCCCATCTGCCCTCTCTATCCCCATATTTATTACAGCTTTTTCTCCCCCCATTGATGAAGTTATCTTTACCAATCGCCACATTATTAAAACAAAGAATTTCATAAATTACAAGAAAAGAATTGTAGGTCTCCCATTCCACTTCTCTCACTTTATGAGACCCTGGTATAATTAATACTTCCACTAAATCTGTTCAACTGTGGTGGGAAGATGAATCTGGAAATGGAGAGTTCACTGTGGGAAACCCTGCTGTGCAGAGCAATGTACACAGGTCATGCCAGTACTTTGATTCAAGGGTAAATCTTTTCCATTTGTTTGTTTGTTTTGCTTTTCGTTTTTGGAGATAGGGTTTCTCTGAATAGTCTTGGCTCTCCTGGAACTCGCTCTGTAGACCACGGTGGCCTCAAGCTCATAGAGATCCGCCTGTCTCTGCCTTCTGAATATGCTGGGATTAAAGGTGTGCACCACCATTGCCCAGCTGTGTTGAACATTTTTAAGATAAAGATGAAACATTTTGTGATGGTTTGAAAGAAAATGCCCCCCAAAGGATATGGCACTCTTAGGAGGTGTGGCTTTGTTGGAGTAGGTGTGGTCTTGTTGGAGCAAGTGTGTCACTGTGGGGGTGGGCTTTGAGGTCTCTTTTCTCAAGCTTCATACACTGTAACCTTCAGTCAACTTTCTGTTTCCTCTGGGTCAAAATGTAGGACTCGGTTCCAGCACCATGTCTGCCTGCATGTCACCATGCTCCTTGGCGTGATGATAATGGACTGAACCTTTGAAATTGTAAGTGAGACCCCTTAATTAAATGTTTTTATTTATAAGAGTTGACATGTTGTCTCTTTACAGTAATAGAAAACCCTAAGACACCTATAGACCAAACTTTAGATCTATCTTGTCTCCCAGATAAACATAACAGAGGCTAGAGTTGAACCTAGCACACATTTCATTGCTCCTCCACTCAGCACACATGTTAAGGGCCTTCTGTAGACTTGTGGGATTGATTGCCACAGGACATAATTATTTTGAAAGGCAATTAATTTGATTACCAACAATGAAACTTTATCTATGCAAACTACAAGGACAATCTGATGAAAGAAAGTAATCAGGTTTACAAATTAAAATGCAAGGTGCACTATTTGGAAGGCAGGAGAGAGGAAGGAAGCTTCTCTCTGGAAAGACAGAATTTGAAATTTGCAATTCCGGCATTGTTGTTTCTACTTCACCCGCTGCATGATAAGCTCAGATATGAGACCTTGAGCACAAGTGGAAACCCCTTCTTATGCAGAAATTCTAATGCTACAGCTACAACCATTCATCTAAGGGGAAAGAGGGGCTATCATTAATCATATATTGCCGCTAGATGGTTTTCTATGTACACTTTATCCTTTATATTAATCCTTTCAACGTCTGCAAAGGTGCTTACAATTATTAAACCAAGATCACAAAGCTTGTAAGGGGTTGTGACAAACCAATAAGGAACCCCTTCCCATATCCACATCCTTATCCCTTGAACCTGTGAACATTACTTTACTTGGCACAAGGGCCTTGTAAATAATGGGTAAGCTTTTTGAGGATAACCTGTCCTATCCAGACTTTTTTAATGCAATCATGCAAATACTATTTTGAAATTTGTTTTATGTGAATGTGTGAATATCTGAATATATGTGCAATCCATGTGTGCCTGATACCCTCAGAGGCCAGAAGAGGACATCAGATCCCCTAGAACTGAAGTTACAGAGGGTTGTGGGTGCTGGGAACTGAACCCAGTCCTCCATAAGAGCTGCAAGTCCTCTTAAACATTTAACCCTCTTCACTGTCTCTACATTTTTATAAAAAGACATTTGACTAAAGAATAGATATAAGACAGAAGGTGACTGAGTAAGAAGTGCTGGTGACCTCTAAAAGAGGATCGCCCTAGAGTCTGTCGATGGAGGCACTGCTAGCCTTAAAATACCGTCCACTGACAGTCTGCAGTCCCTCCAAATGTTCTGGACTTCTTCCTTTCAGAAATGGAGGAGAATAAATCTGTGCTTCTGTAAGTCGGTGTATAGTGATTTGTTCGTGCCGTGGTGGAAACAGATGTGGACACTGTTTAGACATCTTTAGAAAATCGTGGCCAAACACCTGAAAGGAGCGACTTAAGGGAGGAATGGTTGGTTTAACTCAGAGGTTCAGAGATTTGAATCTACAGTTTCTTGGTCCCATGGCCTTCAGCAAAACACCACGGTGACAAAAGCACGTGCAAGGGGAGGTCCTTACGGAGGAGAGAAGCAGAAGAGGCCACAAGAAAGGCTGGATACAGATACTGCCAAGAAGCACCCACTATTACTTACTTGCTCCAGCTGGGTTCCACCTCCTAAAGGTCTCCAAACCTCCCAAGAGATTGACAGATGAGCCTGTGGGGGCCATGTTATTTCAAACATGAAAACACTGAAGTTAGCATTCTACCTGTCAGTCAGACCTGAAGCCTGTCGTCATTCCACAATCCCACACCACCTGTGATTTCATTCAAAAGGCTAGAGTACACCAAGAGTCATATCTTGTCCCAATTTTAACAAGATTGTTCATCAAGTATTGAATTGTGTGATAAAATTGTTACTGATTCAATCATTGAAAATGTTTCATTTACGCATACTTTTAGGGTGGTTATACTAATTTCAAGGAGAGAACATCTAAGATATTCACCATTTATATGTCCATTAGTCAGTAAGTTTGACTTAGACAATTCCAAAAACATACTCTGAAGTAAAACATTTTGATACCAAATCCAAAAGCATAGATGCCTTTGAATATTAATCAAAACTCCATTGATTCCATAGCTGTAATCTTTTCCTTATCAACAGTTTTATAGATTGTGTGTTGATATTTTTTTTCCTCTGATGGCACTGCCTTGACAGCATCAAAACTTATGATCTGAATTTTCTAAAAATTCTTCAGCTTTGAACAAATCACTAAAAACAGCCGTAGTCACCTCACCTATAAAATGGAGTATTGGTGGAAGCTAGCCCAACAGATCAACTCTAAGTTTATATCTAGACAAAGATGAAATGATGCTAGGAGTCACACAAGAAGAAGGGAAAAAAACAAGTTGAATTCAAGTGTGCTCATTAACACAGGGTGCCACTAGAGGTCAGATTGCGTTTAGTAATTTCATCTAATGTGGTCTGCAAATAGAGCAAAAGCTACAGCTCACGCTAGTCTGATGCCCTGGCCAAGCCTGCTCCTACCTCCTTCTGAGCTGATGGAATGTCAACCCCCATGTTACAGACTATGACACAGAAATCTCTGAAAGCAGAAACTACATTCATTAATCTGTAATTCATAATTGTCTCATGCCAGAATGCTTATCTTTCCTGCCTGAATGGCATTAATTGAATGTGTCACCTGAAGCTCTTCTGCTCCGTGCTTGTTCATGTTACTGTGTTAATCGATCAGTCACACAGAATTGAAACTGCAAAAGATTAAAGCCTTTGCCTGCAAACACTCAGTGCACCTAGGTGGAATTGTGTTAAGAATGTTTGATCTATGAGTAACGTTTGACTCGCACCATGAACTCTCAGTGATGTGAGTAGAAGCTAGCTGGAGCTTCAACACCACGGGCATGGCAAGGCCCTGTGGTACAGGACTTCTTTCTCTTCCCCTGTTACTCCTGTAGTACGAAATATAAGTGTGTAGTCAGAAGACAGAGCGTGTGTTCCAGGCGTCATGTTCAGAATGAATATAAAACAACATGATCTGGCCTGTGGACTTTGATATTTGTAATTTCCAAATGGTTCTGTAGTGAAAGGACAAAGCAAGATGTCCTTATGGATGCCACTTAATAAGAAGAGAGATGCAAAACTAAAAGTCTTGAGGACCAAATCAGGTGATGGAGGCACATGCCTTTAATCCCAGCACACAGGAGGCAGAGGCAGGCAGATCTCTGTGAGTTCAAGGCCAGCCTTGTCTACACAGCAAGTTTCAGCACATCCAGGGAGAAACCCTGTCGAAGAAGAAGAAGAAGAAGAAGAAGAAGAAGAAGAAGAAGAAGAAGAAGAAGAAGAAGAAGAAGAAGAAGAAGAAGAAGAAGAAGAAGAAGAAAGCCTGAATGACCTCTAAACTCCTCCAATCCCTCAGCACTTTCAGTGTCACAGCCTAGACAACTCTCTCCATCTCACTTCCTTGTGACATGCCATCACAGCCACAGCTACTGTAAAATACAGTCACTACATGTGGATTCAATTCTCTTTGACACTCAGATTTTCAGTAACCAGAAGTACGTACCCAAGACTTGGTAGTTTGCAGAATGAGTGGCTCAAAAGATAAAAATATCCTATCATCTTGGGGTATTCAATATTACTATACAAATGTTCCTATTTCATAAGTTTTAGGGTTACCAGAACATCTGTTCTACCCTCACCTCCAAACCTCCCATCCTACATTGCCAAGGCAATGCCTGCTGCTTCCCATCCAAGCTTCTCCTCCCTCGCCTTCCGTTATCTCCTTTCATGATAACCAAAGATGATGCAACTGAGACTCAGATAAGCTAGACAGTACTCTCAAAAGCAGAAGGTATCCACGTAGAGATGCATACTCTCAAATCAGTATGCATTTTGTCTTCATTGGTTCACAGCAGCAAAGTCCTCCTCCCTTCCTCCATCCCTCATCCTCCCTCCAAGGCCCAAGAACCACACTCTTTATTTTTCTATCATCTCTTTTCAATTTTCATTTTTGATTCTTTCACTTTTTTTATTCTCATAGTTTTAATTATTATTTATGCCATACCAACTTTCACGTGTATGTCTCTTAACCACACATATTTCTTTTTATACCAATTCCAAAAGGCTTTGTTGGAAAAAGAAAAAGTGGTTTAGGAGAGAATGATCCATTTCTTGGCCAAGTTACTTTTGGCTGCATTCTATCATAGCCATAGAAATCCTAAGTAAGATAGAAATTGGTAGAAAAGAGTGGAGCATTCTTGGGACCAACCAGTCCATATTGGTTTGAGGAGGATTGTGGAAGATGTTTGCTACTAGGAAAGCCAACGCATGCATACTCAGAGCTCAGTGGGCTGTTCTGTGGGAGGCTGGAAGACAAGTGTTGAAAGAGATGCAAATGATAGAAGTCTGAAGTTTCAAAGAGAAGCAAAGACTCCATGGGGCTGGCCAGCTGATAGTTTGAATTGAGAATCTGTGGTTCTAACGCACTGGAGCTGAATAACTGGCCGTGATCAACAAATTGCCAGACACACTAAAGTAGGACTTTTGCTTTACAGTTGATCCTGGTTAGCTAAAGCTGAGAAATTAGCGGTGACTAAGAAGAGATCACTGAGGCCAATTCCTCTTAGAAATATTTTCTCAGAGTCAGCACATAGAAGCTGTGATCCAAAGCAAGCCAAGGGTATCTTGTGGTGGTGGATGTTGCTAATCTTCAAAATGTGGCAGAGACTCCAGGTGGTACTGGTTTTGAAGGCATGGTGGTCATGGAGAGCAGCTGAGTCTAGGCACTGTGAGAAGCCATGAAAGGCCACTGTTGAAGGTGCAGCCTCATTTACAATAGCCCCAGTACTGAAAGGGACATGAAGAGAAATTAAGAACTGGTCCAGTGTGACAGTGCTAAAATGCCTGGATAGAGCCCAGGAGAGGCTGTTGGTGAAGGTGCCGCCCCATTGCACCAGAGTCCCCAGTTTTGGAAATGCTAGTACCATGGAATGGGATGGGATGAGCACCAGAGAGTACAGCGGCTGCAGAGTGGAGAAGGCCCGAACCTAGGAGACAGGCTGTGTGTGCTTCAGATGGCAGAGCCAGAGAAACGGCACTGCCGAGGGTTCCTGGAGCTTAGAGAATGCGAAGTCCCAGAGGTCAAGCACTGAACTTTCCATGCAGGTGAACTTTGCTTTTGCCTTGGTCTGATTGTGACTACGTTCTGGTTATTCCCCCTCAGAGTAAGAATGTATTTAACTTGTACTCTTATTTTTACAGAAGACCACAGTTAAGAGACTTTGAAACTTTATAGAAATTTTATAAAATTTTAGGGAGATGGGCTATTTCAGAAAGGCTTCAGATACTTTAAAGAGACTTCAGATATTTTTGAGAGGCTTTGGACTTTGGAAGAGACTTCGAATGTTTTTAAAAAGCTTTAGATATTAAAATGTTTGCATTTTAAAGACTATGGGACTTCTAAACATTGGGATATATTTCATATTGTATTATTAATATTAATATGAGATCATGGGGATGAACAAAAAGGAAAGGTTATGGTTTAATAGTGATGTTTTGGTGGGTCAATTTGACAATCGGTCAATTTTCCTGGCTAGGTTTTTTTCTCAACTTGACACAAGCTAGAGTTATTTGGGAAGAAGGAATCCCAACTGAGAAAATGCCTCCATACGATTAGCCTGAAGGCATGTCTATGGGAGTTTTCATGATTGATGTGAGCCCTACCCACTGTGGGCATTGCCACGCCTAGGCAGTGGGTCCTGAGTTGTATAAGAAAGCAAGTTGATCCAGCCATAAAAGCAGTCCAGTGAGCAGTATTCTTCCATGGCTTCTTGCTTTATTTCCCACCTCCAGAGTCCTTCTCTGTTTAAATTCCTGCCCTGAGTTCCCTCAGTGAGGGTTGTTACCTGGAACTGTAAACTCAAATAAATCCTTTCCTCCTAAGTTGCTTTCGGTCACCACCTTATCACCACAATAGAAACTAAGACATTAATTTTTCAAATTTATTAGGTTTTTATCCAAGAATTATATTCACTGTTAGAGCTATATGAGATATAGAGAGTTATAGATCAAGATATATCATTCTGTGGTCTTTATTCTTCACACATGAGATCAACTGACAAAATACAGAAGAAATAATATGGCTACAAATTAAAGCACATTATCTCATTGGAAATACTGTTGGAAGACAGAAAACCAGTGCAGATTTGAGAAAGAAGCATTACCCCGTACAGGAAGATTGTTATACATTTGGCTGAAAATATCATCCAGTGCTTATAGAATACTCTAGATGTAAAATATGGCATATATAAAAGCACTTGGGATGGGACAATAAATCAATTGCTAAAGCACATGCGATAAAAATTTGAGAACCTGAGTTCAAAAAAAAAAAAAAAACCCTAAGCATGGTAGTGTGCTTCTAATCCCACATTACCTAAACTGCTTGATGAGCTCTAGGTCGGGGAGAAACACGGTTTCAAAGAAAAATCAGTGTGCTCTTCCAAAATCCCAAAGGTCAGCCTGAAAACAAGTGACATCATACAGACTGAGCAGGGTGTAGTTAGCACTATATTATGCATGTAACAACAATTAATGACAACAGAGGCCATGAATTTAAAAGAGAGAAAAAAGAGTTATATGAGAGAGTTTGATGGGAGGAAAGGAAAGGGGGAAATGGTGCAATTATATTATAATCTCAAAAAATTTAAAAAAATGAAAGAAGTAATTAAAAGTGAACAACTCCTTAGGAACAACCCTGAAAGCTGTCCTCTGGCTCTCACATGCATATATATCACATGCATCCACACACAGAAACACACACACACAAACAATATACCATAAAATGTAATTAGTACCTAATTTTTTTAGTGCAGCCACATAGAAAGTTTATCTGAAAATTCATTCTATCCATAACAATTTTCTATTGTGCATGTGCATGTGTGCATAATAGTAGTTTGAGCCATTGATAGAGGAGCTGCTTTAAATACAATGAAAATTAATAATGACATCTGGAGTAAGTAATAGAGAAAGCAAATCACACAAAATTTATGCAGTCCATTATGCAAAGGCAAGCAATTATAGCAAAACGGATGAAGCAGACATGCACAAAGTGCTTCTGAATTTCATTAATGTAACTGGTTTCACCAAAGGAAGACTGCAACAATAGTTTTTAATGAGGTGTAATATAACTATGAAAACCTCTTGTAACTCATGAAAATCTTGCTTCCTCTCCTAAACTACTTAAAAGTTAGGACTCTTAGAGGTGAAATGTCCTGTTCTTCTTTGATGAAAAGACAAAAGATGCAAGTTTGCTAAACTTGAAACCTGTATGCTTATCAATAGAATGCACCCTTGCACATGATTTTAAGTAAATAAGTAGATAAAAATCTCTTCTTTCGGTTAAAAGAGAAGCTTCATTTGTCATCTTTTGCTTGTTTGTTTTGCCAGTCATCGTGCTAACTGATGTGAGCTGGCTCTCCTTGTAGCTTGGATTTGCAGTGCTCTGGTGATTAGCAAGGCTGGAGACCTTGCCATATACCCATTGGCCATTTCTACGTTGCCTTTAGAGAAATGACTGTTCAGACACTTTGTGTTCTTCATTGTGTTATTTTCTTGTGTCTGAAGAAGAGGACAATGGATTATGCAAGAGTCAGAAGATAAGGTGAAGGTCATCAAAATGCTGTCCTCTATACATTATACAACCATTACAACCATGAACTCACAGTTGTAATTGGGTGCCCACGAGACTGGCTCTGTTAAAAAAAAAAAAATATCAGTCATGGAAGACAGCATGGTTCATGAGGCTCTACCCATTCCTGCTGAACTATTGGCTATGGATAAAATCTGGGAGAAGCAGAACCACTATCTTCAGTTGTATCTGAAGTCTACCAAGCTTTAATGGATAACTCCAAACCCGTGATCATACAAATGACCTTGCTTAAAATCAATGGCTCACACAACAAAACAGAAAGATGTAAATGTGAGAAATAAACTTATACAGAGGGTAGATTCATAGTAAGGAGAAGGGAGAGGATGGTCACTGAGTAGCCAGTGTCCACAGATGTGTGAAATTGTCAAAGGACAAATTGAATTAAATAGTCATTTAATAAATGCTGAAAGTGGGAGAAATAGTCTTCCCCAGGTAAGAGGGCACCAAATGATTATTCAATACCAAACGATAAGCCTTTAAAACATATACACACAAGTAGCATTACAGAACAAGTTGTGTGAATGTATGCTAGCATGCATATATGTATATATGTATATGTGTATATATGTATATACCATGTATCTTAATATATATAAACTATTAGAGAAAAAGAACCCACAAATTTGAAAGAGAGCAAGAGGAATACATAGAAGTGGTTGAAGGAAGGAAAGGGAAAGAGGGGAATTATGTAATTATATTATAATCTCAAAAAAATAATAGTAATTTACCTGAAATAGAGATAGATAGTAAAGAAATCATGGTATAGCTCCTTGACATAAGCTGAAAGAACTTGACATCCTCCTCCTCAGACACTTGCTTGGCCATGTTCATTGCTGCTTTAGTCATAATTGCTCAGAAATGGAAACTGCTAAAATGTTCTTTAACATTTAATAAAAATGTGGTACACATATGCTATGGAGTGCTATTCAGCTATAAAGAAAAATTACATCCTGAAGTTTAAAGGTGAGTGAATTAAACTAGGAAAGATCATACTGAGTGAGAGAACCCAGACATAAAGAGAAAAATTCTCCATGTTCTTTTTCATAGGAGGTTTCTAGTTCTAAATCCTAAGTACATATCTTAGAGTGACTGCAGAAACTCAGAAAGTGAAAAGTGGACCATTGCCAGGGTTTGAGGGTGAGGAGAAATAGGAGTGCGAATAGCAGGGCATAAATGATCTGATCAGAGAAATGGGAAAATGAGGGTTGGACTCTAATTATGGAGAGGGGGCAGCCAATGAAGAATAAAGAGGGATAAGGGAAAAACAACAGTAAGGATGTCTTAAAAAGTTAAAGCAATCAGACTATTCACTATCTACCCCTCTCCCCAAAATACAAATATGCACAAGTCAGTTTTTAACTATCCATATATAGTTTAAATGAAATTTTCTCACCTAGACTGACAATGCTCCCTCCCAGAGCCAATGACCATGTAACAAAAACCCGAATACCAGGCATACAAGAATCCTCTTTTCAATTGTTGGTCAGAATTGTCCAGGAGATTCCTGAAACATTACATACTATTGCCATGCCCTTGGTTGCTCCACCCAGAGGTGGAAGGTCTCTATATTTGAAGACACCATTGTCTTCATTAGGGTTTTATTGCTGTGAAGAGATTCCATGACCATGGCAACTCTTATGAAGGAAAATACTTAATTGGAGCTGGCCTACAGTTCAGAAGTTTAATCCATTCTCATCATGGAGGGAAGCATGGTAGCATGCAGGCACACATGGTGCTGGAGAGACAGCTGAAAGTTTTACATCTGGATTTCCAGGCAGCAGGAAGAGACAGTGAGCCACTAGGCCTGACTTGAGCTTTTGAAACTTCAAAGCCACCCCCCCAACCCAGTAACACACCTATTCCAGCAAGGTCACACCTCCAGTAATACCACTCCCTATGTGTCTATGGGAGCCATTTTCATTCAGACCACACAATCATACACCTCAGACACAGAGTCCAGAGATCCCTGAGCTAGAACTGACCTTAATGCCTCCTCCCTGAGGACTAGATTTCATGACATCAAAAGGTTCCATGAAAGCTTTCAAAGGAGGAAACAACCAACAATCCTACCTAGGTATGATGTTTATGAAACACAAAAATTACCAGCATGACACAATAACCCTAAGGGTGGAGCAGTGGCATACATATCTAGGAAGTAATCAACAGCTCTCTAATTGGATTTAAGTCCAGCTCAAGAGAAACAGTCCATTCCTGATCCTGGAAACCAAGTGACAGATCTTAGAGGATACCCTACAACAACTACGTTATTAAACTAGGATAATCCCTAACTACATTCTAATCATCCTTGTACCCACAGATGTGTGTCGTCCTCACTCCTCATCAAGGAAGCATCTCTTTGCAACACAGACCACAACCAACCAAAATGTCGAGTTGTGGAGCCAAGAACCAATCGCCACACCTGAGACTCATGGAACATTGCGGAACAGGGGAAAGCAGAGTACTGGGGAGTTTGCTATGAGACTGTTTCTCCCAGCAATGTTAGAAGCCATGCCCATGAAATCTCAACAGCATAAGGGACCAAGCATGAGCTGAACAAGGACAACAATCAGTAAACGTGCCAAAGCGGACAGGGGAAAGCCCTTGTTGCCTGAACCCAAACAAAGAACTACAGGCAACTAAAGAATCCTGAGGGTGGAGAAGCAGTCTTTCCCAGGGAAGAGCAGACAAACTGGTTATCCAACACCAAAGGAACAGCCTTGAAAGCATAGAAACAAGTAACATTACACAGTCTGAGCAGGTTATATTTAGGATTATATCTATATTCAAGTCAAACTCATAGAAACAGAATGGCAGTTGCCAGTGTATGGAGGAAAAGGGGTATGTGTTCAAGGCCAGTTTCTAATAAACAAGTCATAAGATCTATTATACCTACCTATAGTCATCAACACTTCAGAGGGCACTTAAAAACTTTTTAAAGGAGTAAATCTCCATCACTTTGTCACAATTTCTTAAATGTCACAAATTTTAAAAATATGATAAATGAAGATATAGCTAGCTGACTTTTCAAAGGAACTTACGGGAGAAATAATTTGAAAATGAACAGTAATGAATGCTGTCCCAATGCACTAGTATCACTATACATAATGTGCAACACAAATAAAGTCATTCATATCTTAATATTTAAGAACATGAAAACAAAGCTATCTAACTTGTTGTAAAATCCTCCAGAAGACTCATCACCATAAAGGGGGATATGCAATACAAGCTCATTTCAACTTTAGCATTGCTGGTGTACAAGACTTGGAAACAGGAGTGGCATACTGACATCAAATGGCACACTGCTTGATTTGGATGTTTAGGTTGATATAAGGCATCTTTTACTCTCATAATATTCTGTCTCTAAGTCTAAGCATGGAAATGAATTTATACTGGGAATTCTTTCTTTGTTTCTCAATGTTATATTGATTTAAAATGTAAGAAATGTATTCATTGTTAGTATTGGCAAAGTAAACATTTCTATTACTTAAAGCCATATTTACTTATTTTATCTCACTCTTAAATTCCATTTTACATACCTTATATAATATATACCATAATTGAATCTTGATTTTGAAAGAAGTATACATTTTTGCAAGAGTTGGTTAATTTATCTGGATTCAAGTTGAAGAGGAAGCTGAAAGCATTCTCTTATTCTGCCTTGAACAACTCAAGACTTCCTTCCCTTTAACAGTAGAAGGAAAAGCAAGTTATAGTTAGTTTAAAGGACAGTCATATAGTGACACAGAACAGAGGAACTCACAAAGGATCAGTACAGAAAGTGTGTTTAAGGTAGCCAGATGTAGCCTTTGGGGGATGCTAAAAAAAGTGGGATGAGAGAATCCCACTTGATCAAGGAATAACGAGATTCCACAGCAGAGTCCTTCCCCCCACAATACATAATGTACACAGTCTGTTTTGTTGAGAGAAAAAGAAAGAAAAAACCCTATGTTCAAGGTAGACATTATTGCTGAGAATGAATTGTGATTAGATCAGTTGAGAAAATTTACTAGATGACAGTTCTTTTCTGAACTCTTCCAGCAATAGAAAATTCCTCTAAGAAAATAAAGAAAGAAGAACCTTCTCAAAAACAAAGGCTTCAAAGGAAATAATCTAGACAACCAACAGATAAGTCATTTAAGAATAATTGTTGCTAATTGTCAAAATAAAATTTTCTCCAGCTCCATGGCTTTCTAAATTTTTAATAAGAAATGGTTTGAAATAACTGGGCATAGTAGTACATGCCTTTAATCCCAGGCTTTAGGAAGCAGAGGCAGGTGAATTTCTTTAAGTTCAAAACCAACCTGGTCTGTATAGCATGTTCCAGGATACCCATAGTTACATAGAGGTAACCTAGACCCAGAAAGACAAACACGGTATGAACTTACTCATAAGTGGATATTAGACATAAAGCAAAGGATAAGCAGCCTACAGTCCACAACCCCAGAGAAGCTAGGTCACAAGGAGGATCCTAAGAGAGACATAGATGTATCCCTTTGGGAAGGAGAAATAGACAAGATCTCCTGAGTAAACTGTGAGTGTGGGAGTGTGGGGGGAGGTAGGGGGTAGAAGGGAAGGGGAGAAGAATATGAGGGAATGGGATAGTCGAGTTTGGGGGAGGACAGAGAAGGAGGGTAGGAAAGAGATACCTTGAGAGAGGGAAACATTATGCAGTTAGCAAGAAACCTGGCACTAGGGAAATCCCCAGGAATCCACAAGGATGACCCCAGGCAAGACTCTAAGCAATGGTGGAGAGGGTGCCTAAAACAGCCATACCCTGTAATCAGATTGATGACTACCTCAATTGTCATCATAGAATTTTCATCCAGCAACTGATGGAAGCAGATGCAGAGATCCACAACTAAGCACTGGACCATGCTCCTAGAGTCCAGTTGTAGAGAGGTGGGAGTAATAATATGAGCAAAAGGAGTCAAGGCCATGAGGGGATAACCACAGAAACAGCTGACCTGAGCTAGTGAGAGCCCACCATGCCATGCCCCCAGCAACAATCCCATTGTTCTCCTTTTTTTAATTGCATTAGTATTTCATATGTTTCCAAATTGGACAAGCTGTCCTTCCAAATAAATGTGTTCACAGAGTTTTGCTGTCCCTATAAGTCTCTGAAGTAGCCAAGACATGGTCCTGAGAGGACAGAGGGCACAGATAGGAATTCCAAACCAGAAAGCAACATAAGAGTATAGCCTTCCTGCTCTGTGAGAAACACAACTGTTGTTTTCCTGTCAGCTTAGTAGCTACACCTGAATCTACAGATATTTTAACTACCATCTACACCCTGTGGCCAGGCAGGCAGTACCCTGCCACTCAGACTGCATCCTGGCCGGATTTCCAGGCCCACAAGCACCAGCTTGACCAAGGCCACCAAATGTCGGTTTTAACTAAGGCTCTATCATTCTGTTTATCAACAAAGGCTCTGGAGTCAGATGTTGGGGTGAAAACCTGCTAGATCAGACATTCTGAGAAACAACCAGCCCACCTTCCTTTTTGGCCAGAGACCCAGGAAGAAAAGCATCTCTCCACTCATCCTAAACCAAAAAGATCCCAAATCTCTAAGTCCTTCACTACTTCCTGTGTGTCTTTCTGTATTTCTGGTTCTTCTATCACCTCTATGGCTAATTCCTATCAACTAGTCACTGGCTCCACAGCCTGATCCAAGTTTAATTTTAGTAACAAGGTCTCAGAGTTTCACAGTGCCATCAACTATCCTGCAACACACAACCAACTGTAACAATGGTTACACACTTGTGTGCAAGGACCTACCACATGCACTTTCCACACACCTACCCCTATTTCTCTAATAACACAGTGAGGTAACGACAACTGGTCAACCTCATTTCACAGATGAAAAAAGGAGGCAATCTGTTAATAACATGAAAGTTTTTACTAGAACTTCTAGCTCTGTGAACTCTCAACAACTGAACTGTCTACCTCCAAAACCCTTTGTTTTAAAATATCAGCATTTTTTATTTACATGCAAGTCAATAAACTTGCCCTAAGCTGACACTCTGCAAAACCTTGGCATAACAGAAGCTCAACACAGGAGAACACTAGCCAGGGTCCCTCCTCTGCCTCTGTGCTACAGTGTTCTTAAGCAAACTATGTAACCTCTCTGAACTTCAGCATGTTTATCTTCAAATTAGAGTGTTGAGAAATAAGGTATTAGAAGACCTGCTACCTCCAAAATTCTAAGAATCTAAACTGTTCAGGAGAAAATGAAGCCCAAATCAGTAGAATGGAAGAAGTAACATGAACAGCACAAAAGGGGGGGGAGGGGTTAAAAACAGAAAGGAGCTGGAATAGGAGAGAGAGGAATAAAGGAAAAGGTGACCCACATGGGGAAAGGCTCTCAAATGATGGAGTTGAATTAGTGAGCTTGCTGAACTATTGAAGAAAGTAAAGACAAGAAGTATGATTATAGCTTCGTTCCTTTTACATGACTTGTTGTTTTAAAATATTGATAAGCAAGCAAGGCACCAGAGCCAAGCCAACTATGAGACAAATAACTACACCACAGAATCTATCAGGTAATACCAAAAGGACGAAACATCCCCTGAATCACTGGGGAAATGCTCAGGAGGGGATGGGGATCCATGGGTGTTGGCTGCAGGGAGCGAAGCAAGGATCCACAGGAAAGAAGAGCAACATGCCCTCTGGCTCAGAGTCAGGATCCAAGCATGCTTCACATGCCTCAAATATCTGCTGTCACTGGACCATCTCACTCCTAATCATCCAGTGTTTCCTTGGAAACATTTTAGCACGATAGGGTTGAAACTGTGGGGTGAAAATCAGCCAAGAGTGCCTAGAACTAGATTTCTCAGAATTAAGTACTTCTCTTACTCTGTGAAGTGGGAGCATAGCAGAGGCAGCCTGCCTGGGAATGGAGAGAACCCAAAAGGCCTGAAAGCTCCTAAATGTTTTGGAGACATGAATTTCCTGTATAAACTATTGTTTTTGATTTGTATATAAATCAGACAGGTTTCCATTAGCGGGGTCTCTTACTGATGATAATCACAGAGGGGGCTATATGAAATCACAGACCCAAAGACCCCACCCTCAAAGGAAGGGAGTTTGCACTCTTAACACTTCAGGTTTGATGTTGGCAAACATGCCTGATCAGGCGCTCTTCCAGATTTTACATTCTTGAGAATCAACCAGAGGCCTGAAGCACCTGGAACATTTTAATATAATAAGCTCTGATTTCCCTCATGTATTTGGGAAGTGAAAATGCACCAGTCTGCGCGGATGTTCCTCATCATGCAACACATGAAGATCCTCCTTTTCTCTGTGCTGCAGGGCAATGTTTTATGCCAATTATGATGCTGTATTCCAGTTGTGATGTTTCCTTTTCTGTCTGTTGAATATACTGCCTCTCACATTCTCAGTTCCAGGAACTATTTTAAAGTCAGCATTGGGAAGTTACTGTGTCCTCTTGTCTGGCTTATGTCTCATCAGGAGCTTTTCTGCCTTGTCTGTTGATACCAGGATACTGTGGAGCATGCCCATATGGAGTTGCTCTACTTCATCTGCATTCCTCCTGAAGAGATGAAGCGACTAGAAAATGAGAGAAAAGGCCACACCAGACCTTACTATGTGCCCTCATCCACAACAGAGCTGCTGAATTTGAAAGCCGTAACTTTCAATGGATTAGTGTATCAGGTACTGTAGCAATGGATGCTAGAGAAGCCGCTGGGTATTTGGGATCTGGGTTCTGCTCAGATGCTACCGTTTGCACTACTTGTCCATGCTGCTCGGCCCTTGTGTCTCAGTTTCCTCAGCTGCCAAAAGGGGAGGATGTGGTGCTCACTGCATAGGACTATGTGCAGGATACTCATTACCTTTTAAATCCACATCTTCTGGGACTAGGAGTCAATACAATTACAGTCTTCTCCAGAAAAACTGCTGCGAACTGCCTCACACTGCCAGAAAGCAGATGCTGGGCATGTCATGAAGACTCCACTCTGAGGGAAGATCTTGTTTCTGTCTCACATCTATACCCCTTCCTCCTCTAAGTAAGTGACTCGCCATCAGTGTAGATGAGAAGAAAACAAACTCAGAAAGTAAAGGAAATCAAGCCTGCCTGCTTTAATCATTACTCATAAGTTTCATTATGTTTTATTCCCTCAGCCCTGAAAACATATATACAAGTAACACCATATGGACTGAAGGGATCACATTTAGAAGTATATACGTATGTTCATTATACATACATGCATGCAATAACAAATCGTTTCAAAAATTACCATGAATTTGAAGTAGTGTACAAATGGGCTTATGGGAAGGTTTGGAGAAAGAAAAGGAGAGAAGGAAATTTGTAATTATATCATACCTCAAAACTAAAAAATTTAAAAATCAAAGTAAAAAGAGCAGCTGGTATGGGAGAATTGTCTGTATTCTGTCAATCATGTTTTAAATAAACACTGATTGGCCAGGCAGGGAGTATAGGTGGGAAAACTAGACAGGAAGTAGAGGTGAGAACAGGAGAATTCTGGGAAGCAGGAAGCTCCCTGGGCATTCCTGCGCAGACCACCGAAGAGGCAGGATGTGACCCTGCCCCACTGAGAAAAGGTAGCGAGCCATGTGGCTAACATAGATAAGAATAATGGGTTAATATAAGTTACAAGAGCTAATAAGAAGCCTCAGCTAATGGGCCACTCAGTTTATAACCTAATGCAGACTCTCTGTGTGATTTTTCTTTGGGGCTTGCCAGCTGTGGGGTACCGGGCGGGACAGAAACCCCAACAAGCCAGCCCTCATGTTACAAGCAGCCATTATAAATGGGGTGATTGGAAGATCCCTTGCAAAGTTCATGCAAGGTGGCTCTGGGTTCACTCTACAACTACACACACAAACACACACACACTAAAAGAATAATGAATACATCTTGAGATTTCATTCTGTACCCAACACTTTGCTCAGTGTTTTACACTTAAGCAGGGGGGGAGGGGTTGCTGAGTAGTGGTGTCACACACCTTTAATCCCAGAAATTGAGAGAAAAAGCATGCGAGTTCAAGGCCAGCTGGGTCTACAGAGTAAGTTCCAGGACTGTTACACAGAGAAACCCTGTTTTTAAACCTCCCCGCTCCCACCAAAAAAAAAAAAAAAAAAAAAAAAAAAATCCTACCTATGTGATGTATTGAAAAAAAAAAAACAGTGTGGAAGGAAGCAAGAGATGAAGTTGGAAAACAATTACAGATGTCATGATAATTAAGATGGGGGATGATGGAAGATACAAAAGTATTTTTTGGCCCTAGATGCAGTTTACATACATTAGAATCCTCAGATTTACCGATCTGTTAAATACTGGCTGCGGGAGAAAGAAGTATGGGAAAGATCTAAGGTTTCTGGATTGAGGAGCTGACTGGCAGCACAACTAATAAGATGTCAGTGACTGTGGTGAAACTAACTTGATTCTGACTCTAGCGGAAGACAAGGGATTAGACTTGGTACATAGACATTTGCGATGTCTGCTAAGCTCTATCTAAAGCATTTCAAACAGGCATATGGACATGTGAGTCTGAAACCCAAGGAGATCCAAGCAAGAAATGTGAGTTGTAGTAGATACAGTCATATCCTTGTGCCTAAATATGTCCAGTTGTGTATACAAAGCTCTGAAGCATTCCACTGTTGTTAGTAAGTCCAGGAAAACAGATGACAAGAGGCTGGAATGAATAATGAGCTAGGAAAAGAATCAAGACAGTGCAGTGCCCTGGATGTCAAAAGATTGAAAAAGGGAGAAAAGAAAAAAAAAAGGAATGATTCACTGTGCCAAATACAACATATAGGTCATGACATTGGATGTTTTAATTAGCCACATTGAGGCCAAAGGTAACCATCATTTTGGGGAGATTAAGTGAAAGTCAGGTTGAATTGTATGAGAGCAATGGAAGAAGACAGGCTGTAAGAATGGAAATACAGTATAGAGCGATGCATTTAAAGAATTGAGAAAGCATGTGGAGGTGGAGTCAGCTGGATAGCTTGTTTAGGGGTTTTGCTGATGACATCGCTGTTTTTTTTTTTTTTTTTGAGACAGGAGACACAATACCTGCTTGTTCACCTTTATGAATAATAGAGTAGATTCAGGAAACGGATGGGGGGAAGAAATATACAGACAAGAGAGTAAACTTGCTGGAGAACTTTCCTAAGAACCAAAGCTGACACAGGATTCATGAACGAACTAGAGAGGTTGGTAGGACATCTATGGTATCAAGCAGGGAGAAATTTCAGCTAAGAGACTGAAACAGAAACTGTGTCCAAGTGGACAAGACTATTTCCGATCTTGCAAGAAGAAAATCTGGCTGAAGTAAAAGTAGATTGCAAGAAATTTATTAGGAAAATTTGTAAATAACAGTTGGAGAGAAAGCAAGAGCAGGGAATCTGTACCTGTGAAGGAAGAGGGGAGAAGGCGCACAGGCAGAGACCCGATCTCAGAGAATCCGGCAAGCCTGAGAGAATTTGAAAGACCAATAACAAAGTTTCTGCACAAAGATTTCCCGCACAGAAGTTTCGCATCTGCCAGGAACGGTACAGCTTGAGGGAGTCTCCAGTCACTGGATGGGCAGCATGGGAAAAAACGGCCATGTCGTGAATGCCACTGAACCACGAGTGTACAGGGCCTACAAGCTACCTGGCTCAGTGCCCTACTTTGGAGGTGTGCTCAGCAGCAGAGCTCAGGGCCTTTCTGACTACCACAAAAGCTCAGCAGAGAAGAGAAGAGGTACCCCGCCGTCTGCAATGGAGACAGTGGAGAACAGTGTGTGGCTGTTTCTCAGGCGGTGCTAAGGGTTGTTTGAAAATCACATTATTGAGCTGAATGGTTGTGTCTTTGCCTGGGTGTGTATAGGAGCTCAGATTCAAATTCAGGGCAGAGAGAAAATGACTCAGTCAGCATTGAAATATCAGCAATTGAACACAATGAAGCAAGATAGGGCCCTGAGGTATCTGAGGATAAACGCACAGGAGTAAGCAATAACTGGCAGAAAGAAAAGCATCACAGTTTTTAACAAATAAACAAAACCAGTAACAACAGACGGGAGATAATTGGTGAATTGAAACCTATTCTAATATATGGCATAGGCAAAGTTTAGATTCTAAAGAGAGGGCATCAGAAATAAGACCAGTGATCAGAAGATAGGATATATGCAATTGAGATGCTAGATTGTAGTTACTGGAAATAGCAAGGCCTAGTACATTACTAAGAGAACTAATGGTGGTGGGTTAGAGGGCAACTTGATAAGGGGAGAGGAGTTCCAGACAGAATGGGCAGAGCTGAAGGCCTCACTTACACCGGAGTTATACTAAAGGGGCTAATAAAGAGCCCACAGCTAAAAATTACCCAGAAACTAATTATTCAAAAAGCAGTAGGTGAAGGGAAGCACAGAATACAGGCTGAATGAGACTCCTGGTTTGGGGGGTGAGGGTGTGTATAGAGTATCAGTAAGAAACAAGTGGGACCCCTAGCCTGCAGGCAGACCCAAGGGTACCAGGGCTATGACAGAAAGAAGAACCTTAGCCAAGGGCAGAACCCTGGTGGGCAGGGAGTGGAGAGGGGAGGGGAGAATACAATTCCCAGAGCAGATCTTGGGTTAGGACAGGAAGCTAAACAAAACTTGTCTTCTCTTCCAAGTCTTGAAATGGGTCTTGAATAAACTATGTCACTGTGCACCTAAGAAAAATAGATAATCAGTCAAGGTCCAGTCAGAATAAGTGAACCTATTCCAAGTAGCTTGTTTTACTTAAGGAACTAGCTACAGGTGCTGAGGAACTGACTCAGAGGTTAAGAACACTGGCTGCTCTTGCACAGGACCTGGGTTCCATGACACTTGGCAGCTCACAACTATCTGTAACTACAATTCTGGGGTAATCCATCGCCTTCTTCTGGCTTCTATGGGTACTGCACACATGTGCTGCACATTTGGACATGGAACCAAAACACTCATATACACAAAAAAATGAAATAATTTTTAAGGGAACTAATTACAAAAGTATTGGAAAGCCAGAGAGTGGTGGCGTACTCCTTTAATCCCATCACTTGGGAGGCAGAAGCAGGTGTCTTTCTACAAGTTCAAACCCAGCATGGTCTACAGAATAAATTCCAGGCCAGCCAGGAATATACAGAGAAACCTGTCTCAGAGGGGGAAAAAACGTATTAGAAGAGTTGAGAAGCTCAAATAAATTTTTTAGAAAGCTGATACCTTAAGACTAGGAGGACATAGTCCCTGATTTGGTTAGGAAGTTTGGGGGAGGATATGATAGTGCTAGAATCCAGGACCAAACTGTCTTGCAGAAACTAGAACCAAGATGAAACAAAGGAAAACCACCTAGATGGAGGCAGCCTCAAAGAAAAGACGCAGCCTTTGCTGTTGGCCACCGCAGGAAGGCAGAACGGAGCTACCTGGCTTTTCCTTTTCTCGTGCACTTTAGCGTCCCACCAGTGCGTACGATTGGCTCAGCCTCCATGACACCCAGTCCACATGGAGTTTCAGTGGAGAAGAACTGTAGGGAACGGGCCTGAAGACAAGCCTGCACAGGAGCCAGATAGCAGGTGCTCTTCGGGGTTGTTTGTCTTTTCCTGACTTCTAGAAGGCCAATAGGAGCATCTCGGGAACTGGAGAAGAATTAGGAAAGGCACATCAAGGTTCCACAGAATCATCTAAGAAGTGTGGGAGATAAAAGCTGATGAGCACAAACAATGAAGGCACATGCCTGTAAGTCACACCACTTGGGGAGCTGAGGCAGGAGGATCACCAATTGGAGGCCAGCCTGAGTTCCAGAGCAAAATGCTGTCAATTAAAGGGGAAAGAAAGAATTAACCAATAATAACAGGAGGGAAAGTGACCAAGGAGTCCGGAGTTTCTTGGATAAAATAATAGCACAACAATACTCTAAAACTCATGCTGGCAAGTGGCTGGCA